>JAOTRI020146906.1:0-10435 GCA_028564885.2 Zoanthus sanctaehelenae
ATAGTATAGTATAGTATAGTATAGTATAGTATAGTATAGTATAGTATAGTATAGTATAGTATAGTATAGTATAGTATTGTATTGCATTGTATTGTATTCAGCATTGTTTGTTATTTTATTACATCTTGTATGATTATAAAAACTATAAAGTTACTGAAAAACTAACCAACATTCAACTTTCCACATAACGCGGCAGGTCCGTCCGACGCCATAGTTTTAATGTATATTCCTTTGAGCTCTTGGCCTCCCTGTGAACATTGATTGTTACGTTTATTTAAGTGTTAGGTCAATCGAATGTGAGAAGAAAAAGAATGAAAAGGAAGAAACACGTCAAACACTTAGGAAACCTGCTGCATTTATATTGGGCAACTATGGAATTAATTCTATGGATGATTTATTTCATATTCTATATTACAACCGAATTTCTTTATTTTATTTTCAACTTCGAGTTCCTTTAATAGTCTGCTAATATACGTACTTTTTTCAAGGGTTTAGAAACTTACCTTTAACTCGTTAAAGAAAGAAAGGGGGATTGGTGTTGATTTTTAACAATTATTTAAAAAAAACATTTAAAACATTGCGAATTATTTCGAAACGAAACTTGCCATTTATATAGATATCGGAACAGACATAACTATAATGCTGCTGAAAAAAAAAAAAGCAAAACAGTTACTGTTCATTAGCAGGATGCCCAAATTGTGTGCAATTCTACAATCGGTTTATATATTGCACGCGCATTAGTAATTAGAAATTGCAAATCTAATTGATAGTTTTACAAAATAGACAGTAAATGTTGGATTAAATGTAAATATCTCATCCCCCTTACTTTTAAGGGATTACTTTGATAGGCGATAAGTAATAGGATGCAAGTATAGGTTATTGAGGTTAAGATGCATGGTAAAGAGTTCAAAACGAGGAAGAAAAAGTGGAAAAGGAAAATAATGAGAATAAGGAAAATAAAAAAAAAACAGATTGAAATTTTAAGAGTGAAAGACAAAAAGATAAATATACTACGGTTTACTCACAATGATATTTAGTCCCAAGCTACCGTTTACTTTTTGAAGCTGAACTGGATAAACGCTGACCTAAAGGAATTTGAGGAGAGAATGTTAAACCTATAACAAACGGAACTTGAAATAAACGCGAGAGGTCTGGGCACAAATATTTTGCAGTTTTACGTTGGACAGAATTTTTCGCTCCACCGGACCTTGGATACAACAAAAAGCTTTGATAGGCGCTCGTGCGTTCATTAGTTATAGTACATTGATTCTTATTTTTTTGAAGTAGGTGCATTGATCATGGTATTCTTTCAAAACAAGCTTAATCACGAAGTTGTTTGCTATTTTGGGAAAATCTACCGAGAACAATGCAATCATCGAGACACAACAAATTCAACACGGCGTGTTATTGTCCTGCACTACAAAGTAATTTTGTGTCAGTATTTATGATACTTTTATACCATTCATCGTTCCGCAATAACTACAAAAACACTATTACTCTACACTGGGACATACTGTATTCGTCAAACGTACAAGCTTTACATATGGGTAATTTCTGTAGTGATTACCGATTATCAGTGTTGTTGTCAAGAAATATGATAATTTTCTCACTTGTGCATTTTGATCACGCTCTTGGACTTGAACCGCCGATCCATTTAGATGTATTGCGGGCCCAATTCCCGGAGGCTGAATAACCGAGGATGACGTATTGTTTTTAGGTTTAACAACGCTTCCGTTTGTTGTAGGAGAGTCCCCTCCGTCGGATTTTACAACACCGTTCATCTGAGTTCCTGTAAATGATCAATTATATCTTAATGCAGCAATATTTTATGAAATGGTAAAAAAAAAGGTTTTTATAGCAATAACACAACAATACAGAAAAATTAATATTAAAAGAGATTTGCAAAATATTTTAATACTGAAGTTTAACGCTAAAAATTTCTTAAAATCCATTAAAAAAGGTTAAAAAATTAAAAAGTTAAAAAGTTTAAAAAACGACGACGTTTCGGCGCAAACACAACGCCATTCTCAAGCCAAATGCTAACTGAGATAATTGAACACGTATTATATAAAATGTGGATGGATAAAATACAGTGAATATACACAATAAAATGGAATGTTAATACAGAATACAGAAAAAATTTCTAATAACAAGGAAAATGTAAATTTTACACCGTAAAAAAGAGAATACTTACTGACGTTTCGGACGTTAGTCCTTCGTCGGAGTTTACGAAATTGTTTCTTTAAAATCACCGACGCAGCTCAAACTAGATTACCGCTAATTATTTTTCCATTTTAATAACAATGCCATTAATGTCATAAGTGTTATTCTTTCGAGGTTGCACTTCAGCAATGCATGTATGCGTAATATTAAAGTGCTACTGTCCCCAAAAATTCTTAGTCCAAATTTAACAAAAATCTGTTTGTTTACAGTATCAATAAGTAGAAAATACCTTTTTACCACATTGGAATCGCTTTTATCGTCTCGAAAAACGAACACAAACATGGCTATTTTGATCATGAAAAAGGAAAAGGCGCTGCTCAGCTCTATGTTAACTGTAAGTGACCGAGAAAATCTGTTGGTTTAGAGTATCAATAAGTAGAAAATACTTTTTTACCGCATTGGAATCGCTTTTTTAAAAAAAATCCTTTCAGGCAGTTATTTAGCTCTTCTTTTTTCATCTCTTCTATCGGAGCTTCAAACCTTGTTTGGCTTGAAAAGTATTCTGTTATAAATAGTTATTTTAGTTTGTCAAAAAGACGATAAAAATAGTAGTTGCAAAAGGAGTCAAATTTTTGGTAACATTTGTCAACAAATTTGTTTTGTGTATTCCAACCGTTGGCTTTAAAGATCTTCATTCCATGTTTAGTTGACTTCCTTTGTAGATTTTGGTAGAGATTTATGTAATAATGAGCTCAAATACTCATCCGAAACTTCAGCAAAACACGATTTAGCCGCCATTGTTCGGCACTTTTCGCTGCTAGTAGGCTATAACAAATAGCCTACTAGTACCTCAACCAATCAGAACGCAGCATTGATAATAGCCTACTAGTTGGATTTTACTAAAGTCCAATATTAATATATTCCTAAATCTATTCAGTTGTCATTATCTTTTTAAATACAAATATTTTGTAATTGTTAGCACCTTTTATAGTATATGTTGTAGTAGTTTTATCTTTTGAATCAAGCATTTTTTAACTTGTATGTTACTGAAGAAGGCCAAACGGCCGAAACGTTTGATTAAATGTTTTTGCACGTTACAGAATGGCCTGGCTTTTATCCTGTAAATATATCGCAAAGTCCATCCTATGAATCCAAACTGATCCTCGTGGCTTGACATTCTTCGTTAAGAACCCTGGGTTAAGCAAAAATTTAAATAGGTATAAACGATTATATATGAATACTGTTTAAATTTTTTTTGGAAAACTCTTGTTAATCCCAAAGCACAGCTCCAATTTCTCCATGTGAGATTGAAAACAATATCGTGGGTTATACATTTAACCCTGGGTTCTTGCTAATCGGCTTTTGAATTGTATTCTTTCAGTTCGTAGCACTAATGTTGTTCATTGTCATCATCAGTGATATTTTTAACAAAATAAACGTAAATTGAAAGGTTACATCTATAGATCTTTATCACCTTGTTCATGTACGTCGCTCTAAAGTTATTCATTACCATCATTAGTGATACTTTTCATCGAATCAGAAGGTAAGTTTCTTTAGTTTCTTCATTCAAGTTTATCTGTACTTTTTGTTCACATTGGTCGTGTAAGAAGTTATCTTCAAGAGGCAAAAGTAGAAATTCTGTTTTTTATTATTTAAACGGTTCACCTGCGTAGAATTCGCTATTGAAAAATTTGGTCGACTTAGGTATTACAACGTTGTATAGGTTTAAAGATAATTGTTTATTTATCTACTGAAAATAGTTTATTGAAAATTGAATAAAATAACAGTGTTTTAAACTCTAAATGTCCAATGTTCTATCAATTCAGCTGGGGATAGCCCAGAGATAAATCGAGTAAGTCTGAACTATATATTGAGCTTTTGAGACTAAGATTATGCATAGGCATAATCAGTGATACTCGCAAACAAGGATAAATTGGAATAGGGTTTTTTCAATAAGGGTTCCAGTGCTTCCAGGAACAAATAGGTAAGTAAAAAATGTTTACTTATGCAAAGTTAAATGAATTCCAGGCTAAGCTATGTTAAGTTACTATAACTTATTTTACTATAAACATTTATCATAATTACCTAGACATATCTCTTGGTTGATTTCAGTGACAACGGCAATATTGTAATCTGTTACTTTTATGATCTGCCACACCTTTTATTATGACATCTTTCATCATGTTTATATTTTTTGTCTGTTTGAAGAGTTATGTAGCACTTTTAGCATCTCATCGTTTTTTGCTTGTTTTTTTGTCCAAGATTAGTCTACAGCCGAGTAGGGCACTAACTGATTATATCAATGCATACTGTTCTCTTGCTTGAAATTCAGTGGCTCACACACGAAAAGTTGTAAAATTTTCAGCTATCATATTCTTGATTTTGACTGTGTTTGCATGAATCAGGATTTTAAAACTGAACTTCCTAAATCGGTAAACTCCCGTTACGATTAGAAGAATTGACCGATATAAACGAATCTTTTC
This sequence comes from Zoanthus sanctaehelenae, assembly GCA_028564885.2. NCBI lineage: Eukaryota > Metazoa > Cnidaria > Anthozoa > Zoantharia > Zoanthidae > Zoanthus > Zoanthus sanctaehelenae. The sequence continues at coordinate 4,647 of JAOTRI020146906.1, forward strand.
TGTCTTAGTTGGTTACTTAAAGTGTTTTAAACCTTTCTCAAAAGGACTGGGGCCATCCGACGTGCACCAGGCTTCAACGATTTGTTCACGGACCACATTGTCAACGGTGTGCATCGGAATTCCCTCAGACCGAAAGAGAAGATATGCCCTCCCCAGTCCTCACAGACGAGGAGTGATTGACGTAGTTAAAGAAAACAATATTGTTGGAACTGAACTTGTAAAATTTGTGACTTCTCACAAGGATTACAAATACTGTGTTGTTGAGCAATATAACCGATGTGATTGGCTTGTCAAACAGAGAGTAAAGTCTTAGTTATTAGGCACAAAACACTTCTAAAATTACAAACGTCTGTATTTTTTAAGAAAACTTTTGTTTAACTTTTTTAAAGTGATGAGTTAACGGTGGGTTCTAAAACGCTTTAAAAATATATCTTTGATAGAATTTTGACATCGACCGTAAATATAATCATTTTGAATAAAACGTAGATTTGTAAATATTATATAAATAAAACTAATTTAAGGGGTGAGCGCATTGTAAACCAATTGTAATACAGTATTGACGATTTGTATATTAGACAACTCGAGATTTGATCTTTATATAAGGGGTGAGCGCATTGTAAACCAATTGTAATACAGTATTGACAATTTGTATATTAGACAACTCGAGATTTGATCTTTACAAGATATTTTTATGACATAAATAACAAGGAGAATTAGGAATTATACTTACATTGTATAAAATGTAATAATTACATGCTTTAAAATATACTTGTTTAATAAATGTGAAAAATACCGCCTTTTATCCGGCAACACCTCTGAAGATAAATGAATGCCAAAGTGGCAAAATCTTATACAACGAATAATGAAAGCAGTTTGATTTTATAATTCAGGTGAAAAAAATAGGGTAATTTCAGATATTTTTTGAAAAACAATGTAAGTATAGAAAACTTATTTGGGGGCTTCATGCCCCCCCTCCTGCTCCACGGTAAGAGATCTGTATATGTATTGCCATTTGGGACTGAAATGTTTTGTTTTCAAGCATGCAAAATTATATTCTTGACAAAATCTGAGCCTTAGCATTAATCATGCACGAAATACTTCGAAATATTCCAAAAATCTTGCCCGTTTCACCTCAATATTCCTATATCAAACAGAGTACGGCCTATAACAACTCGTGACTGAATATCATTGACGGTAAGCTGTTCACTTTGTTGACGGCTATTAAAAGATTTTACATCTTGGGCTACAAAATGATTCTTGGACCCACGGGTTGTAAAAATTTAAAATAGTTTTTAAAAAAAGTATTTATTAATTAGTGTTCCAAAATCCTTTAATTGTATTTTGAATTTTACAATATATAATATGTTTACATCGAGTATCGCCATACACGGTTACCATTTTTACCTTTACCTAAGAGATGTAATGTAAAATCATGGGCTCAGAATTGAACCCGGGTGAAAAAATTGAAACAAATCACGATTCATTCAAAACTGCCATTCTGCGCCAGTGGTTGTACATCAACCATACATATTGGCCGCACTCCGCATACATGGAATTTATTTATTCTAATTAACTATATAGCCGGCAATATAATGTTGTATCACCGGCTCAGAGTAGCTATTCAGTTTATTGTATCATTTCTATTTTTGGTTTATTTTTTAAAAGTTACGTAAAGAAAATATAGCCTTTTTGTAAAGAAACGTTTTTCAAAACTTAATCTATTTTCAAGTCCAAGCCGCAATGTGAATCAGTGGATTACATGCTTTTGTTTTGTAAAAACCAGTAAACTCTAATACTGAAGGGTTATATTTTGGGCTGCTATACAGCCTAAATTTGCTCTTAATTTGTTAATATTTCTGTGAGCTGTTAAAAATGACGAGAAATCAAAACTAAAAGACCAGACGTTCTACTATCGATCGTATGTAGTTCTAGATATCTCTAAAAGTAATCAACATTGTTGATTGTCCTTCGCACATTGAGAACATAAAAGTAAAGTTTCAACCAGGAACCTTTCCACTTTATTTCAGCATCAACCAGAGCTTGTTCATAATTTAAGGCCAGTATACTCTCTTTTTATAAGAACCAGTAACTTTCGGCTGAGGCTGTTCTTAAATTTTTGGCGATTTCAGCCTCAAGTTGTTCTTGACCCTGTATATTTACACTGTTCTGTGACTGTATTTAACGACTGGAAAAAAGAACGGTTAGACTAAGAGACTTTAGCATGTAAACCTCAATCTTTGTACACGGATTAAAAAGAATTCCTAAATTTGTCTGATCAAAATGTCAACCTGGTGTTTCTTCTTAGCTCAATAGCTGGCTATTAATTTCTGGACAAATCTCAGCCCGATCTCGGCCTGGGTATAAAGTTTGTTCTTATAAAATAAGCGTGTACGTCACGAGTCTCAATGTTCTTATTAAAATATTCGTGTACATAAAAACAAGTATTAGTATTGTTATGTCAAAAAAAGCCATAAAAAACTTCAGAAAAACTTTCTTTTAAAATATTCACAATATTCTTATAATACAAATCGAAAAGATTATACTATGTAATTTGATACTAAAGTCAACAGTAATTTTATCAGATTACATGAGTAACGCCATTGTGTTCACTGATCACTCTCAGTCAGCAATCAAAATGGCACAAATGGGTTTGTTTTTTGTTATGACGTCTTACAATTTATCTCCAGTAGTATGTCGAATGTCGATATTTTTGTAAAATCGAATGTAAGAAGCCACTTTCAATAGCTGACTAGTTGACAAACCTACTCATGGTATACTCCATACACCGTACCGACTGCAAACATGGAGTCGTTTTCCACTCTTTCCGTTATAAAACTGTCAAACTCAGTGTCCCAGATACATCTACTAGCAATCCTCACAGTCTGGCCCTTGAGCTGGCCAATACTAATCGTACAAACAAATTTGAACCGAGCCAAACCCAGCTGTTTCACCTCCCTCATGATAGAGTTGGACATCGTCTTGGAAATTTCACGTGCCCGTTTCACTTCGTACTTTTCGTTTTTGAAAAGTTCTAAATACTTTCTGATAATTTTTCGTATCTCGACAAATTTAAACTTTATCTCAGGTTCCATTTTATAAGTGTTTGCCATAACGGTAAAACGCGGAGGTTTAACGGTTGAAAGTCGAGTTGAAACCGAGGCGACTGAAGCGTGCTCCATTTGCGAATCGACAGGGCAGTCAAAATGAGTCATGTGAAAATTACCTTTCTCCGTATGAAGGCGAGGCATTGACGGCAAACTGAACAAACTGGAGGCGGAACTACTTCGAGTTCTAGTGAAGCAAGCCATCACCCGTATGAAACTGTAATCTGTTAATGGTCAGAACCAATGTTTGTGTAGATATTGCCAGGTAACAGTGTCCTAAACACGTGGCCGTGATGAAAGGTAATACTAGATTCCTTCGTGTTTATCATCCGGTTTGATGACATCTTTTAAACCTAAATAGTCTGCATGACGACAAATCTCAGCTATGCTGTTTTACTGCCAAGTATTCAAAAACTATCAAGTTTTAATATAGAAAATCTTTCCATTTTCGACACAGTAAACTTTTTTTTAGAAGAATATACTTAGCCATAGTTTAAGAATGTTCTAAAGATGACGCTCAGGGGTAGATTTTGTTAAACTTTACATGTATGAATTAAACATTACTGTTTTCAAGTACACGCCGTTATATCATTAGAACCAGTAAAATTGTTCCGAGACTCAATTTTCTTATTTTGTGGTGATTTCAGCCTCAAATTGTTCTTAATTCTCCTTTTATTTCTACAACAGAAACAATCAGTGTCTTGCAAAACGATGTGCGTTGCATTATAGAATAAAATATGAAACACCGCGAGACTTATCTCGTTATACTGATTGTGTTGCTAAGTTAATTTGTGAGTGTTTGTGAAGTCTCTACAGGACGTAAAACATCTTCAAAGATACTCAAAGCCTCGGCATGAGATTATTCTTAAATTTTGTATTATAAATTCAAACTGCACAAAAAAATAACATTCTTGTAAAAAACATATCGGCTGTTTAATATTTTATAGCTTTTTTCCAAAATAGCACTTTTGTCAACAAAGTAACCCATCGCTTTGGATTTCCTGTTACAGCAGTTCTTTTCATGAGAACAATCTTACAAAAACACTCGAAAAATCAGTGGCCGAGTGGCTGCACTGAAAACGCTGACGAAAAATGGACTATTGATATCAAAGGTTGTGATTATAAAGAACTTAGCAAAAAGAAGAGAAAAATACTCTGAAATCGAAAAACTGGTGAAAAATAGTAACAAAAGAGGATCTATTTTTAGTTTTGACCGTGGTGAAGATTATACTGCACGCTAATAATATTGTTGGGTACTGGACGTGTTTTGCGCAGTTGGTAAGATCTCTGCTTTCCAACCACAAGGTCCCCAGTTCCATTCCGGCAGTTTGCCGAAATTCGAATGTTTGTGTGACCTTCTTTTCCGCGTAAGCCAACTTTTGGTGCAGCTAAATGAGTACCAGCGTCTGCTGGAAGCTAACCTGCGATGGATTAGTGTCCGTCCGGGAGCACGACAGAAACCGGAGATAAGCACCGACCCCATGGCCCGTGGGACACTAGGCTCGTATAAGAGGCATAAGGAATTAGATAATATTATTGTAAGAACAATGAAGCTCAGATTGGAGGAAAATTAAGAACAATAGAACAAGTTCAGGTTGAAGCAGAACAAAATGTGAAAATGTTCGAGTCGAAACTTTACTCAATCTTATTATGTTCGCAACGTGCACACTAAAAAACACAGAAGCACCGTTTCCCACCTTTTACTGAACCTCCTATAGATACATTGTTCCAAATGATACACATATACAAATTATCTGCATTGTTTTCGAAAGCCTTGCCCTCTTGTTTTGAGGCTAGACTTTAAAATAGCCCCTTTTCACGCAAACGAGAAATTGATAAATATTCAGGTTTTCAACAAACGAATTGCATCGTCATATTTGTCACATCAATTATAGTAAAAATAGGCCCGAAATGCGTGCGTGTAGCTACTGCGTTCTTGTTTCCACTGCACTGGTTTATGAATACGGTGCTGTTTAGTATGTACAGCTATTTTAGAAAAAGTTCTTGCAAAGCCGAGTTTTCGGTAAACATGAGTCAAGTTATGAGTCAGGTCAGCAGTAAGACACAATAAATTCACAAAGTTACTCACATTAAGTTTCGACCGAACCACAACAAATTTCTAGTCACTCCGGAATATTTTTTGGCGAAATACGAGACAATAACTGATTCACGAAGTTATTCACATGAAGTTTTAACGACAACAATAAATTTCTAGTACTAGTCATTCCAGAACTGAATATTTGTGGGCGAAATATGAGACAGAATAAATTCACAAAGTACTCACATGAAGTTTCGACGACACATAGCAATATAAATTTTTTAGTCACTCCAGAACATTTGCGAAACTTTTCAGTCGATATTTTTATGGAAAGAGATCGCACTTTTACGGAAAGTGGTTGGTGAATCCGCTTGTTACTCTAGTATATATGTATTTGACGCAAAAAGACGTACTACCAGATTCAAAGTAAGAAAAGCTCTAAACAATGAGTATGTTTGTGTCTTTTTAACCTGTAAAGTCCAATTTACTACCGGTATTATCGTGCGCCACCACAGGCAGCCCAAGCTTAGAGTTAGTTTATCGATTGAATCGCCTTTACAACTTAAAAACTATAGTGATTCGTATGGAGTATAAGATAAATTACGCTTTCAAGATTAATATACTTTTATTTTGAGCAAAAGTCAAAA
>JAOTRI020146917.1:0-10435 GCA_028564885.2 Zoanthus sanctaehelenae
CGTGAAACTTGAAGTAATAGTAAAGGTCTATAGTTATTAAAACTGACCAGCATACTCTGCTGCAATTACTCCAATTGTCCCCCCCCACTCCCTCCCCAGTCAGAGAGCTTCGTTGGAGGGCCTGATACTGAGATATGTTATACCAATAATATACATTATTCTGGCACTTTTGGCCACTTTACTATGCCTAGTTACAAACATTTTCAATGTTAATAGTTAGGGGCAATAATATAAATCATAATATTACACTAAAATTAATATACAGATTATTTTATACTGTCATTAGTTAAAGGAGAACAAACAAATTATATAATTACATGCTGTTTAGGTAACCTGCTGATGGTATATATATTTTTAGAAGCATTTAAGTTCTGTCTGTTCAGATATCTATTGTAATATATTGTGCATTTCTTGATTTTTCCAATTACAAACGTTGTTGTTGATTATTCTTTGTTTCTAGGAAGTTGTGCTAGCTGAAAAACCTCTGATCTCGGAAGAAACTGATTTACTGGAACCAACATTGTTGGATGAATTGATTTGTCACATTTCCACTTTAGCATCTGTATATCACAAGCCGCCCAGCTCGTTTGTGGAAGGTCGCACTGCAGCCAGGAGGTTTACCTTACCTCCTAGAGCAGAACCATCACCAAGTATGTTAATGTTTTATAAGAATACTTGTTTTCTGTATTTCGTTGAAACTTTGAATAGAATAGAATTATTTGACTTGTAAGAAGTGTTTGATTTTTGTACTTTTCTGGATTTTGAACTTTTTTGGTTTTTTATACTTTTCTGATTGGCTTGTCGCGAGATGTTTAACCAAGTACTGACAGTTCACTTCCAAGCAACATAAGAAAAACAAAATGGCTTCCAAGTTTGAAAGTACCACAAATAAAGTCGCTTTTTTGTCTGTCAGTTATTCAGCCTGTGTGGTATATAGTAAAACAGTTATTCACCTTGGTGTCTGTGAGAGTGGTGGATATTTATCTCCACACTTCTTGGCTTAGCAGTTATCCACCACAATTTACTTCTACTTTGGTGAATAATTATTTTTAGTATATACTAAAACAGTGGATAGCGTTGAAGATGCACTCTGATTGGCTACTCAAACTTCGAATATCATGTGCTATTTACCTCCGAGCAACTCGGGGAAAAATGGCATTCTGGTTTGAAGCCGTGACAAGTGAAGAAATCACTCAAATTAACGATGACGCAGCCCCTGAATACACAAAGAAAGCGACTAACTTTGATTTTGGCATGTTTTAAGGTAGTGGTTTAAGTTTTTAACCCGGATTTTCTGATAAAAAAAAACAACGAAAAAGATTTTGTTTACAAATGCAAATTAATCTTGCATAACCTCACTTAGCTTGTTCACTTGAAAATCAAACTTGAATGATATTTTTCACAGAATAGTTTTAAATATAAAGAGAGTTTGCTACTCCACTTGAAGAAAATGTTACTACAAGAGCTAAACAAATGTCTTTGAATCTGTCAGCGAAAGGAACGAGACGGTAGATTTTACAACAAAAAATCACTTACCGGGATCCCAACGGTGTTGGATCATCACTTGAGAACTCCTCCATTTTTCTATTATTGGCGACTGTCAGTTTAACCACGTAAACACATCTCTCCAATTTTCAAATGGAGTTGCAAACTCCCTTAAAATTGGTTTATTTTGGAGTCCATTCAAGACTTACAGAATCTTGTACATTGCTTCCTTCCCGCGGCACCTTCCGCAGCTACAGTTTTAACTTCAACGTGAGCTTTTGAGATAACAGCAGAAAATAAAACTTTACTTATTAAGGAAAAGAACTTGCCGAACATGCCAGAAGCAACGTTTTCACTTTGCTTGAGTAAAGCATAGCTCTCACGATTTCTATTTCTCACTCTTCTGATCACTTAATGTATCGTGACTTTTGGAAGGCTTGCTGTTTCGGCCCTTTCCATGCGGGAAAATATTGGAATCGTTGCTGAAATGTATAAATTTAAAAAAATCAATTTTTGATGGTGTATATTATCTTACCACTAACTCATATCCACCACTAACCACCTCCACTTCGGTAAATAGTTGTTAATTAAGTATGGAATACCAACCAAAATTTACCTCAACAGCTCCTTTTCCAATTATATTAATGTTAGTTTTAAACATCTCTAACTATGTTGCAGTTTGAATTTTTTTGTTTTAGGTCCTGCAATTACTTAAACTGTATACATAAACTTATGTACAAAGATCTATTTGTAAATACATTTTAAATACATTTTATTTTGTAGAGGTTGAGACAACTGAAGCCACCCCTCAGGCTGCTGCACCAGCTCCAACTCCAGCTCCTGTACCAGTACCAGTACCAGCTCCTACACCTGCTACAGATTCCCTGCTTGGGGATCTCCTGGGGGATATACCATCAGCCCCAGCACCTTCTGTTGTTCAGCCTGTAGCCCCATCTGGTAAGGTTCCCAATCAAAACCATATTGATTTATATTCAAAACCACTTTGATTTATCTTTTAATTTGTATTTTAATTGTAATTTAACAGGGAAAAGCCACCTGGTGGATCTGTTAATATACCTTTATTATTATTATCATTATCATCATTATCATTATTATTATTATTATTATTATTATTATTATTATTGTTGTTGTTGAGATAGAATGTGGTGTCAAACAGAAATTTGTGTCAACTACAGTTTCTGTTGTTGATGTTAAAATATAACCAGCCACAAAGCACATTGGAATTGGCTTTAGTTTCACCTCGACCAAACTGTTTCAGCTTTTCTTTATCATCTTTCTTAACTATTTCTTCAGGTGGCGGAGTAATGGATCTGCTCGGAGAAGACTTTAGTGGAGTACAGGTGAAGTAGATTGTTGTTAATTCCTCTACTGCGAATGAAGTATCAAGTACTAAGTATTTTAAAAAATGTACAAGAAGGCAACATAGTTCAGTGTTAAAAATAGTGGATCTGATTACAGAATAAGCTAAGCTAAATCCTTTCGAGCCTAGTGGCCCATGGAGCCAGTGCTTATCTCCTGTTTTTGTAGTGTTAAGTGGACGAAAATCTTTAACTTCCCCTGTATGGGACAGTAATCCATCGCAGATTAGCTCCCAGCAGAAGCTGATACTCATTTACCTACCCCGGGAGGATGGAAAACTGAGTTGGCTTAGGCGGAAAAAAAAGGCCACACAAATATTCAAATCTTGGCAAAATGCCAGGATCGAACTGGGAAGCTTGTGTGTGGAAAGCAGAGATCTTAGCAACAGTGCCAACCTTGTCCGCCCAAATTCTGAACAGATTACTTGGATAAAATCTTGACTTTTTAGACTAAATTAACTTGTCCTTGATGATTAAAGAGGCAAATTCACCACGCTCTTTATTTGGTAACTGGTCAGATGGTTTGCCTCGTTCCTAGGAAAGGTGAGGGGATTTTATAGTGACACTTAAGGGAGTGAAGGGAAGGTATTTTTCAGGAGGCAGTTTATCTCATTGGCCATTGCTAGGAGTTTAAATGTGGAAAACCCAGGTTCAAATCCCTGACTTTAACTACTCAATGAATTTGGCCTTGGCGATTCTGGAGGCAAATGCACCTTCCTTTGTAATTAGCCAATTGGTTTGCATTATATTAGTTAAGATTCCTCAATAAGAGTTAGGAGGGATTTATCGTGACACTTGGAGAAGTTTTCATTTGTTTTTTTTTTGTTTACAGAGTAGTATCTTGATCCTTTATTTCCAGAACTCTAGTTTCTTTGATGAAACCCCTTATTCTATAGAATTCTTTTTGAATTACAGAAATCTCAATCATATCTTATGTTGTACCCACCCACCATCACATTACTTTTAAAAAAACTCGTCTGTGAGTATCTTGAGAAATGTAATTGGAATGCGTTCAGTGTGTAGATATATATATAGAAAGAATTAAGAGAAAAATATCATATATAAGCCCTTGGCAGGAATCGAACCCCACATCTTCTGTTTACTAGTCCATCGTGTTAACCACTACACCACAAGGACCAACCACGCTGGTAACGCAGCTGGACAATGTTATATAGATGGTAACTGTAGGGGTTTCCAGGGCGATGTTTTTCTCTGATGGTTAGTTGAACACCGTAATTTTTGGTACGCATATATTGTATTATATGTAGACAAATGTAATTGGAGTATCTTGAGAAATGATTGTTTGCTCTGTATTGTAGATTGGCGGTGGTGTTCCTGCAGGCCAGGCTCAAGCTCCAATGGCAGGTGGGCTGGGTGATCTGTTCAGCCTGTCAGGTGGACCCGGCCTTGTCAGTGGAATGTACACAGCACCTAAACAGGTGACGAAAGTAGCTATCTGTCATATACAGAATAATACCATGATATTTATTTCTCAAACTCATTAATAATTCATGAAGTTAAAACAAAAGAATCATTACCGTGACCATGGTTTGGAAATGTGATCTTAATTAGCATATGTTTTTATTTCTTCTTTTACTCCTCAGTTTTTCTTTCGATTGAGAAGAAAAATCAAACACTCTAGACAGTCTTTCATCACATTTCCAAAAACCTCGAATTTCGTTATAAAATACTCCACTTCTCGTCGTATTTTCAACTCTCTTCTCGGTATTTGGAAATGTGATGAAACACTGTCTCTCGTGTTTGATATATTACATCAAAATCGGTAAGAACTTAAATTAAATGGAAGAGAGAAATATTAGAACTCTCATCTGCTTACTAATATAAATAACAGATGAAAGAATAGTATGAATAGTACGTGGCTTTGATTGGACTACAATAACAGATGAAAGAATAGTATGAATAGTACTTGGCTTTTGATTGGACTACAATAACAGATGAAAGAATAGTATGAATAGTACGTGGATTTTGATTGGACTACAATAACAAATGTGTTTTCATATCGCTATGTAGTAGGAAAATAGCGTATACAATATGGCTGACTATGTCTCCAATTTGTGAGAAGTTACATTCTCGTGACACACGTGCTTTGTTTTTCGTCCTTCCCTTTGTTAAGACAGAAATAATTTTATAAAAGAAATAAATACATGACCGGTACAGCTGGAAATAACGTCTTTAATCAACTGCCTATTATACAAGCATAAAAGAAAGCAATTGGAAACTAGCATTTTTGCTCAACTATAGTTCTTACATCTTTGAACTTACAGCCATTATTAGTCAAGATTGTTCTGACACTAGAAAACGTGCCTTTCTTAGATCAGCTTCACTTGAACGTTGATTTCTTCCACTTAATATGTGTAGCTATTGTTCGCTACGCACTCATAAATTGTAAGAGCTATCTTTGCTTTCCTGTTCTTTTTGTTGTAAAATTCTTTTCATTTTTACTTGCAAATAGATAATGTTTTTTGTATGTGGTTTAGGTGTGGCTACCAGCTCAAAAAGGAAAAGGATTGGAAATTTCTGGTAAGGTGAAATAGGGTCACTATTATGGGATATCTATTACCCATAATTGTTTCTTAAACTCGCAGTCACAGCTACAGTTCATTCCATTTAATAATGATGAATAACTAATCAATTGCAACTGCGGCTCACAAATATTAATAAACGTAAATTATTAAGCCCGTAGTACTAGTGATGAAGACAGACTACAACACCGAGATCACTATCCTGCACTTTTCGACAAATGTGTGGGTTCTTTTAAGGTCCTCGATAGAGTGATCGAGAGACTGGACCTACGGTTATCTGAGAAGACGTAAAAGTCTAGCCATTTGCAGATGTTAGAGCAAAGCCAGCACCTCCTCCTCAATTATTTTAAGACCCCAAGTGATGGTCCAGCTGGAAATGGAACCCCGAGTCTCTCGCTCGATAGACTGTAATCTTACCAATTTGGCTTACTGTTCATTAAACAAATTAACTTTGGTAGAAAGAGTGAAATGCAATTAACCTTAAGTGTTAGTCGAGGCAGGTTACCTTCAAATTAGCTTTGAATAACACGAGAAAATCTATTTCCTAAAACAGGATAAAAAGCGAATAATTAATAATTATTCCCCCTTATTGGAGATGACTAGTGTTAGATATTTACCGAGCCGCAATTTGGCGAAGTTAATATTTACCGCTTGGCACCGACACTAATCCATTGCAAAAGGAGAGTAGGTAATGTTTGTTCAGTAATTTTGTTTAGCAGACCTAAAAGAACTTCACATTTCTAGAGAATACCTGCATGGAATACAGTGGTCCTGGCGTTTTAGTTTGAGCATAAAATAGGTACCCTAAATTGATGTTGTGCTCCCGTAACTTTGCTATTAAAATAAACTTTCCATGCGTACTAATCTTAAGAAGAACTTGAACTCAAGAACTCAAGCAAACTGTCGCATTACCTATTCCATCAGAGTTATGAAACCACTGCTCGTTAGTTGAAGTGGATCATTCATCAACGCAAATACGTATGATTGTTATAAAGGTTTGTGTTTAGCAAAAAATATAACGGGATAGTGTTTTAAACATTGTAGAGTAGAAGTTCAAGCTGTTTTAAACCTTTTTTTCAGGAACATTTTCGCGACGCCAAGGTCAATTGTATATGGATCTCACATTCCACAACAGAGCAATGCAGGCTATGGGACAGTTTGCCATTCAATTCAATAAGAACAGGTCTGTGATTATCATAAAATTCAACAAATTCTGAAGTATAACTTATGTGTGAGAGTGTGTTTGTGTAGCGTCATCGGTTGAATGTTGAAAATTTACAAGAGTTGAGCCTTCTCCAATTGTGTCATATGTCAGTGGATAGAAATCTTTGCTGGAGCTTAATCAGTGTGTATAGATACTACGTTACAACACGATCTGCCCTGTTCATTGTTCTTATGTAGAAGCAGAAAGTGTATTCACGATAATTCTAATTATGGAAGGAGAAGCAACTGAAACAAATAGTTATTTTATTGATTTTTGTTTTTGTAAAATGTTTCTGCATTGGGACGCCGCTAAAGAAATGGCTGTTACCAGGACCATGCGTCGAAACTAGTACCTTGTGTTTAAATGTTACAGTACCTTATGGGCTATCGAGTGTGAATGAAAACTTTTAAATGTTTGCCTGTTAAAACAAAACCTGCCCAACAAACTTTAGTTCATCATTGCTGGATGCAACAAGCTTTCTACATTTGAACGCAAATACTTCAATTTTGTTGGATTGTGTTGGATGAATTTTGACTTTGTTCATACTTGTTGTTCCAAAACCAACCATCTTCTTGCATGCATATTCAAAAAGAGTTTTTCGATTAAAACTATCAGTGTAACTCCATTTATTTACAACATGTCTGATGGCAATACATTGGAACATTTCTCTCACAGTTAACACAGATCAGTTGACATCGGTTAACAAGCGACTTTTAGCTGATGCAAATTTGTCTGCTGTTGTATACAAAGTTGAAGGAAAATTTACAAACAATTAGGAATTTTGAAATGATCTAAGACTACGACCTTATTTTTTATTCTGTTGCATTTCAGACAAGTAAAATAAAAATTTATTTAGTTATGAAAATATAAATTCTACACCGGTAAAAAAGAGAATACTTCTAAATTTTCGGACGTTAGTCCTTCGTCGGAGTAAAGGGGAACTAGTTTACCCCTAGGTATTTTTCTAAGATAAGTCTGACGAGCAATATCTAGATTTCATTTCGCGCTCCACTAAAATTTTTCTTTATTTCCAATTTCGTGGTTAATATTAAAGTCACCTAGGTCTCAATTGTGGTATCTTTCAACGCCATCTTTATCTTGGCTTTGGCTGTTCAAATCTCTAACAACAGGATTTATAAAATATGGCTTTGTTTTATCACTAGTTTCGGCATTGAACCAGCCACCCGGCTGAATATTCCAACACCGCTCCCTGCCAACCAGACTGCCGAAACCTCCTTGATGCTGAACACAGGTAACGATTCCAACATTTAACAATAAGAGATTGTCTGAAGATTGAAAAAAAATGTCTGCAAATATATATCTAAAAAGCCTCTATTTTGATTTTTTGTCTTTTTGTGGAAAAGTTTGTGGTTTGATGACCGTAAAACTATCTAAATTGAACTCCCTTTCTGTAAACAAAATGAGCTAGAAAGTAGAAAATTTATCCACAATCTAATCCGTTTCACACTAGGACACTACAAGTTTCACATTGTTTGGAAAACACGACAAATGAATTCATTATTCAAGTTGAAAGATCAAGTTAACCTTGCAGTAAATCTTGTTTATTACTGCTCGTGTAATTTATGCAATGCAACGCATGTGGACGAAAATTGTAGAAATTTCGAGATAAGACAAAAGGAACATGAAGACAACATATAAAAACTCTGAACCTGCTAAACATTCTTTCTTTAATCCTGGCCATTCATTCTCGTGGAATTTTCTTGCATTCTCAAGCCATTGGTGTAAACGAAGAACCCCCGAAGCTATTTACATAGCCAAGTTGAATTCCTCTTTGAGTAATCATATTTCTTCTTTTCATCTTTTCCTATTCCCAAAAGGAACACGTAGCAATAAGCTTTGTTTCAAACTCTAATATATTAGATCCTAACATACCCGCACTTTTTCACACTGAAGATAATCAATTGATCGAAAACGTTTTGTGATTTTAAAACTTTATATATTACAAAAATTTTTACCTTACAGATATTTTTGATGATTAGTTAAATTTAAAGAAAAAATGTAAACAGTTATGGAAATATTTTACATTTTCAAGTCTGTAAAAATCTTACGTGTATCGTAATTTGTACCATTTCAAAGCAACTTGTACAAGTCATATAAACTCTATACGTTCGAGGTTGTTCATTAACTGATTACAATATCTTAGTTGGTGCTGTGCAACGCATGGACCCGCTGACCAATCTACAAGTTGCAGTCAAGAACAATGTTGACGTGTTTTACTTCAGCTGCTCCGTCCCCATGAACGTGTTGTTTGTAGAAGATGGACAAATTGGTAAGTTAAAGGGCACCCTTCTGCGTTTGAGACTGTAATTTTACTGCGTTTGAGACTGTAATTTTACTGAAACAGTGCCTCTCCTACACTTCAAACAGTCCTCCATGGCATTTAAACCCTCTTAATATAAATCACTAAGCAGATTAGTTGTTTGTTGTTGTTTTTTTCAAATTTTATTTGTTCGGTCGTTTACTTTATATTTGATTGTGGACATGGTTGGCGCAGTTGGTAAGATCTCTGCTTTCCAACCGTAAGGACCCCAGTTCCATCATGGCACTTTGCCGAGATTTAAAAATTTGTGTAGCCTTCTTTTCCGCCTAAGCCAACTCAGCTTTCCATCCTTCCCGGGGTAGGTAAATGAGAACCAGCGTCTGCGATGGATTAGTGTCCCGTCCAGGGGGAGTCAAAGACTCTCATCCGCTTAACACTTCAGAAACCGGAGATAAGCGCTGGCTCCATGGGCCACTAGGCTCTAAAGGATTTTGCTTTTGTTTTTCTTAAAGAATGCAATGTGTTTTTGTCGTACGCTCAATGTAACTTAAACTACTCTCAGAAGTGATATAATTTTAGCCTTTATTGGCTTGTTACAAACTACGTCTTCTTGGAAGTGCAACTATTTCTGTTCTTGGTTTAGAATAAACTAGGCTGCAATTACCAAATATCAAAAATACCAAAATACTCTTTGTTTGTCAAGTCAGAATTTTGCGTAAACATTAAAATGATTCCAAGAGAAACTAGAAGTAATGCTTACATGCAAACTTTTGGCTGAACAAACAAAGAGTATTATGGTATTTTTGACATTGGCCGATGGCGTTGAATTATGTATCGCGTAGCGCGACTATTCCTCCCTCTGTCAAGGATGTTTATGTTTTGTGCTATTGTCATTTTTCAGACCGCAAGGTTTTCTTAGCCACATGGAAGGACATTCCTAGTGAAAAGGAAGTACAAACTCCAATCCACAATGTTTCTCTCACCTCAGGTAAGACGTGTGAGTGACTGTTGTGTTTCTAGAAGAAAACTCGAAAATACTATGAAAGTTGTACCTTGAAATTTAAAGACAGTTGAGAAAATTGTGACTTAATAATTAAAAGTAGTTAGCTTACCACAAAATTGTTGCATTGACGCGTTTTCATAAACAAAAAAATTATCGGGCATTGATGACCCTCCAACCTCGATTTCATGCAAACTTTTAAACTTCGTATAGACTTCCAAGGTTCAAGGTTCAATTCTTAATTTCCTATATATATAAATTACAATGTGACGTACAATAATGACATTGAATATTTAAATAGGAGGTGCAGAACTATACAACCTAAACGGTTAAGTATGTGTTTCTACACCTCTAGTTGGAACATTAAGTACAAAATTTACAAAATTCACAACATTTAAGGGAAAATGAAACCAGACAAGATTACAAATACTAAGGAAGAGCTACAGTCACAAAAAATAATGATTTAAACTAGAGATTTTTATCAAAAGTGAAGTGCTGCGAGCTATTATGGCATCTCCTTCGATAAGAATTCGATCGATAATG
>JAOTRI020146928.1:0-20735 GCA_028564885.2 Zoanthus sanctaehelenae
CAAACAATAGAACACATGGTCTTGAGCAATAATAAGTCCTGAGGGACGAGAGGGAGAGATTATTTTGTCCATAACAACTTGGCCGCTTTTGGCCGCTCTAGTAGTGAAAGGGTTAAGTACTTATTTTTAGATGAATTCCACCCTTACAACCACAAGATTAAAAACGAAAAATGTTCAGTCTTAAAAATAATATGGCGATCAAATTGTTATCTTTTGGTGACCTTTTTAAAAAGTACAGTGACCATAAGGCAACTTACAAAATAACCAAGCTTAAAGCACTGTACTAGCACTTTGAAGGTTACAATACACTTGGCGTCATTTTAATGAAGAGTATAACAACATGCATGGCAATCACCATGTCAGGTGAAACACTGCAATACAAATTAATCTAGCAGTTTGACAAACACTTCGATAAAATTAGAAGTTACCCTTTAATTAAAAAAATGCTTACAGTCAAATCCAATTGTCCCTGAAGTCTTTTTTTCTCTGAAACTGTTATTCCCTCCAGAATCTTGAGAGAAATAATGGTACATTAAAGTGATGAAATAAATGCAGACTGTACTGCATGAAACAAAGTCCATAAATTTGCCTTGCTTAAATTTTTACAATTTCTTAACACTGAATATCATCACCATCAACCAATCAACTTAATCATCAACCAATCAACTTAATCATCAACCAATCATCGTCACCATCAATGATTCAATAATCACCTTCAATCAATCATCATCACTAACAACTGTAGAAATTTTTGAACTGTGATATGTGTAAGGTTACTATGTTATTGCTAACCAATAAAATAAAAGATTTGCATCCAATATGGCAGCCTCCACGTTGACTTCAGTTGTTACAATGGCAACGAGGATGGGATGAGCAAGACCCGCTAGATTACCTCTCCAGACATCCCCTCCCAGAGACTGGGAATGACAATACAGAGAAAACCATCAAGTGGACCATAGATGCAGAACGTGCAATCAAGTTAAAGAAGATTATGGAAGAGAACCTAAAGGATAAGACTGTTAGCACAGAGAATAGCAAAAGGTGATTGGGAAAAATTCAAAACAGACAAGGACATACAACCTTACTACCAGGTAAAGCAGGAACTTTCAACTGACAAAGGAATAATGTTCCAAGAACAGAAGATAGTGCTTCCCGAATTACTACAAAGGATGATTGTCAAGATTGGTCACAAACTTGGACACTTAGGAAGACAAAGACAAAACAGATGCTTAGAAAAAAATACTGGTTCCCAAACATGAACAGTATGATAGATACAGTAGTCGACCAATGCCTCAATTGTCAATTAGCTACCAACAGCCACAAGGAGGAACCAATCAAGACCACACACATATCCAGCAAACCTTGGGAGACAGTGTCAGCAGATTTTGGTGGACCATATCCAACCAGTCAAGGAAAAACCCAAGAACACATTTGCAACTTATGGAACACAAAAAAGGATAGAAAGTGACAATGGACCACCATTTAACTCAAGAGAGTATGAAACGTTTACAAAAGAAGAAGGGTTCGATCCTCATAGAATCACACCAGGACATCCGAGAGCGAATGGAGAAAGCAAAAAGTTTATGCAAACTATGAACAAAACTGAACACATAGCAACCCTTGAAGGGAAGGACAAGTATGGACGACAGGAAGCAATCCACGACATGCTAATGGCATATAGATCAACACCACACCCAGCAACAGGTAAAACACCTAACAAAGCAATTGGAGGAGCCAGGGTAAGGACCAAATTGGACCATACTTAACAAACTGCAGAGAGAAAGACAAAGGATAAAATGATAGATCTTAGAGATTCTGAATACAAAGCCAGGATGAAAGGAAGAAGGGAGAATAGAAACACCAAAGAAACATGGTTGATACTTGGAGACCATGTACTTGTGAGACGGCAGAAGAGAAACAAGTGGTCTACACCATACGAACCAGTGTTCTACACTGTCATTAGCATTGAAGGATCTAAGATAACAGCATGCAAGACTACGACAGAATAGTATGCAGAGATGCAAGCCAATTCAAGCTAGTTAACTCAGTGATCAACACGGCAGATGAGACTGGAGAGAATGCGGACAAGGAAGATAGATTCTTAATGAAGACAGACAGCCACATGCAAGCTGCAAAAAGACAAATCATGACAGCACTAACAGAACTAGGAGAAGAAACCAGCACAAAGAGCGTAGGCAGTGCTGAGGCAGAAACAGATTCAAAGAAGGACACAGAAATGGTAACAATAGCTATGGCTACAACAGAACTTGGGGAGAACTGAGGGACCTTAGAGCAGAGAGAATGAACAAGGAGAGAACGACACAAACAAAGCTACCTTAAGGACTATGTTACTACACAGACTCTGAATTTATTGGATTTGTTAAACTCGTTGACATTTTTATAGATTTGCTAACATTTTGTAATCACAGAGACTGTGAATTTATTGGATTTGTTAAACTTGTTGACATTATTATAGATTTGCTAACTTGTTGATACTGTTAAAGCTTTGTTAACTTGTGGACATTATTAGAGACATTGATATTTGATAGAGCTACACTCTTTTATAACTTGAAGAGAAATGTAGTAGCTTTGAACAGTGACATGTGTAAGGTTACTATGTTACCACTGACCAATAACATTAAGGATTTACATCCAATATGGCGGATTCCATGTTGACTTCAGTTGTTACATCAACTAATCATCTTCAGCATCAACCAATCATCATCGCTCAACCATAATCACCTTTAATCAATCATCATCACTATGAACTGTAGTATCTTTGAACTGTGACATGTGTAAGGTTACTATGTTACCGATGACCAATAAAATTAAGGATAGCTATTAATCAATCATCATAACTATCAATCAAGCGTCATCAGCATTAACCAATCATCATTACCATCAACCAATCATCATTACCACCAATCAATCATAATCACCACCAATCAATTATAATCACCATCAACCAATCATCATTATTAACTAATCATTATCACCATCAACCAATCACCATCACCATCAACCAATCAACATCACCATCAACAAAACCATAAAATATCCTCCAATTCACCTTCATACTTCTGTTGTAATCATGTTTGACTAATGTGGACCACCTTGGTTCTAATACCAGCAATAACTAGTCAGCTTACCTTGTAATAAAGAATTTTTGCTAGTTTCAACCTCTTTGATGCAAATTCTCGGGTTGAACAGGGTGAATTAGGACGGTCTGGAGAAGGCTATAAAGAGAAATGTAATGTAGTTAGAGTCCTCACAACAAAGCTGTACTCCTGTGTTTCATTGCTTGGTTCTTAATGCTGTATCACTGAAAAACTTAATGATTCTGTTAAAAGGTTGGCCCATGCTTCCTTCCTTAAATTCATTAAAAACTTTCATTATTGTGTCATCTAAAACATGATACCACAAAGTGGTGAGCCTATATGGTAAAGCTTAAAAACATGATGCCATCAAATGGAGAACCAACTGTCATTCTTCCATACAGAGAGCTTCAGTTCAATACCTGACCATACCAAAACTCAGGGTCTCACAATAAATGTTGGCAAATGGGGATAATGTCTCTTTTAAAGTGAACACTTCGAAACTGAATATAAAATTATGTCTATAGGTTTGAAAGAAAGTGTTCCTAGAGTTGAATGCTCAGAAAGAATTCTGAGTCATTGATGAGAATCGAACCCGCAACCTTCTGATTACTGGTCAGATGCTCTACCCACTAAGCTACAAAGACTCAAATGGGTAGGCAGGTCATTGGTTAAGTTCTATAGGATTGCATAAAGTGTTTGACTAAGAAGGAGTGAGATCACTGTCAGGTAACAGAACAATTGTGCGAATATCTGATATTGTTACACGCACCTGAACATATTCTCTGATGAAGATTTCCTCAAGTTCTTCTACTCTGTTTTCAATGACTCTTTGAGGGTTTCGAGTGCACTCTCTGATAGTACAAAAAACTCTGAGTTATAAGCATAATATATTCTGATAAAGCTTCAAATTACCAGTAAACAAAATTGACATGAAATTAAAATTAAGACATTCCAAATCTTTCAAAAAAATTAATCAGAGAAAATCTTAAAGCAAGGTGGAATATGAACCTACAATCCTCCGTGTTCTAGTCAGATGCTCTAACCACTGAGCTACTTGAGAATACGAAGTGTAAGGGTCAATTTTTGCATCTAGACTGGAACTGCATTGCAGTTACATAATTAAGTAATCGAATGACGCACATGAATTCAGTAACAGCATCACACTGTCACATCAAAAAATATCAGTGAATCAACCTCCTAAGTGAGTATATAAAGTATTTTACCTGAATATTGTTTGAAGCCTTTCACTTGGTGCCGGTTTCTGTCCTGAGAGCATGGCCTGCAAACGACTCACAGACTGTGTTGCTGTTGATACTGGAGTAATTCTGTTGAATTGAAAGCCAATGGTAACAAAATTGGTAAATTTAGCAAAAGTAGTACTGCAAATGAAATTCCATGACAGCTGAGATTTCATTATTTTTCAAGTAGGAGAGTACTCGTGATGAAGTCGGAAGGTATCAACAAATAGACATAGCTTGTGTTAAGGGGGCTTGCTTACAAGTTACAGTTGGAATGTAGAGTTCATTGTTGTTGTGTTTATTTATATATACTAGCCAATCACGATAAAGCACATGTTTTTGGAGATCCAATATGGTGCCTGTTGCGACATGTATATTAAAAAAGTGATTAGTATCTGATTTAAACAGTTGTGTAATCTTGGTCCACTGAACCAACTCAAACTAGTTACCTGGGATCTTTCTCCTTAAGGTATCGGCGTCCAGTAAGTGGTGTTTGAGGAGCCAAACTTCTTGTCTGGGAATAAAATTATTCATTAAAACATGAATCACAAGGGTGATTTACATGGTAAAGTCTGATTTGAAAAGAAACATGAAATTGTTTAATTAACAAATGTTTACAGTACCTTACTGAAGTGTTCTTCAAGATTTCTTCTCAGACCCATTCTAAAAATAAATAGAAGTTATTTTTAGGGATTTAAATTGATAGCTCAAATGAGTCTTTTGAACAAAGCAGAGTTCCTGCAGCTTTCAATTCGGAAAATATATTACAAAAATGCATCATTAACCTGGCAATGGAAAACAATAAAATAATGTTGAGCCCAACTTTAACCATTTAAGAAATGCTTCCTTTGATACATGCAGAAACGTCACCTATGCTGGCAACAGGCTAAATTCAGTTAGATTTGTAGCTGAAGGAAGGCACCTCGGGGCTCAACAAAAACATGAAATCTTGCTTGCCTGGGATAATTTTAGCTTGTCCAGGAACACAGTGTCTTGGCTAAACACTTCTCCACAGATGGAAAATGAAAATGAAAAGTTACTAGCCCAACCTCAAAATCTACTTGGGATTTTGTCAAGCCCTGCACTTGTTGCATGGGCAGCATAACTGGGAGCAATGGCCCCCCAATAACTTGCAATTGATTGAGGGGGTTAGGCCACCTCAATAATAATAATAATAATTATGCAGTATTTATACAGCTCTTATCCTATAAAGCTCTAAGCGCTTTACAAATATATACAGGTTTTAACAGTTTGAGGGTATTAAAAAGTCCACTGAGCAGCTCACAAGTTATGACTCAAATTGGCAGCCAATAAGAAGTGCCCTCAATTGAAGAGACAGACATCACCACCCTGCTCTTTGCAAGAAGTGTGAGGGTTCTTTCAAGTTCCTAGACAGAGAGACTGAGAGACTGGGCCTACGGTTAACATCCTTATATCCAAGAAGAAGAATGTGGCTAAACTCAGTATTTTTTAAACAAAGTAGGAACACGAGTATGAAATAAATGGCCTTATAAAAAGTAATAAACAGATATAAAGGACCTTTCCAGAGTTAGTTTGTGACTTATATAGCAAAGGAAAGAGAGAGGGATGGCATAATAACTAACTTTTACATTATTTTTCAATAGTACCCCCAGTAATTTATTGCTTCCACCATCCATGTGTAGTTGCAGTAAAATTTCTTATTGACAAACAAACTGCTGGCTATGAAATGAATGCTTGTAACATGTACAGCAGGGTTCAAAATAGCTGCCGGTCACCGGCTATAGCCTGCAGATTTTGGACCTTTGCAGCAACTTTTTTGCCGAATGGAATACTTTTCTCATAATTTATTAACACTGGCAAGATGATAAAAAAATTATTTTTGCTACTTTGTTTATCTCAGTCATGGACTTCATGGCTCTGCCCTCACTCTAAATCAAACTCAAAGAAAAAGTAAAAGAAAAAGTGAACAATAAACATTGCACAGTGTTCATATCAAGTAATTATTACAATGTAGTACCGACTTGTGGTACTTTGTTATTGTTTAGGTGACTAGTGGTAACCCGTCTTTGGTCTTGAAGTGTTTTCTTGTTCTCTTGTTATTTTTGCTTGCCTCGTGTTTGTTAGTAAAGGATTGTTTATCCGAAACGTGTGTGTGTTCACTACATTTAACTGGCGTGGTGGTAGCTCAGGAAACGACTAGACCCACTATTTACTGGTAAGCACACACTGTGAAAAATTTCGCAGTTAAACACATTTGTCTCCAATTGATTGAATTGATGTTATAATAGGAGCAAACATGCAGATTCACTAGTATAGCTTGGTCTTGTGGGTTACTTATGTTTATACCGTCTTGCAAACAGGACATTTTACCTGGCAACGAAAACAGCCGGCAAAACTTTTGGACCAAATAAAAGTGCTTCCAAAATATAACAAATTTTCAGAACATTGCTTTTTTGTGTTTTTTGTTGTTTCTTCCACTCATTCAGTGTGTGGGATAATCAACAAGGCCAGAAAAAACTTCATATTTTTACATGTGGAAGAACTAGTTTGACTTGAAATAAAATTAATTTAAGACATTTAAAACCTAAATGTTGTAATAATCTAGACTTTGGTTTTTATCACATTAGTTCCCTAAGTTGATTCTAACAACAACAAAACTTATCCCCAAGAACAAACAAATGTTCTGTTAGGTATGCCAGGATAATAAGGGGTTTTAAGTTGGGTAAGGTAAAATGAGGGATATAAAATTATACAAAACTAAATAATCAACTTTTAACTTTTAAAACCTTTTTAAGGCTAAATTATTAAAAGTAAGACTTTATATGGACCAATGGTTCCTTGCACGCTGTTTTACTGACAAAATCTCAACAAGTAAATGAGTTTGATCAACATACCTTTGCTGTTCATTGATTCCTGATTGATAAGCAGAAAAAGCTTTAGCTGGTGTTCCTATTTCAAGATGCGCCTCATCACCAAGAAATATCCTTTCATCAAAGTCCCCAGCAGACAAAACATACTCCTCATACTCCTTATTAATTGCCTTGCTAAAAAATAAAGAGAATAGCCGAGTATTGCCTGTACATTTCCACATCTATTTCACAGGCTTGTCATTCATGTTGAGCATCAACAGGGATCAAAACTAACTTTTCAACTTATCAAATACTGCAGTGATTAGCACACCTAACTAAAAAATCAGGGGATGCAGATTCCATTCCCACTCACAGCATATACTGTTTTTCATTCGAGAAAGGAACAATTAAAGGTTCACTAGAACTATTTGTATTTATTAAATTTCAAACTCGAATATTGCATTTCTAGTGTTCCGATTGGTTCACTCAATCTCAGTTATCAGCTCATATACCAAATGAGCATATATGGAAACTAACTAACAATGTAGGTTATCGATTTATTAAAACATTTTAGTCATTTTCAAGTATTGAAGAATATGGAAAGTTTATAATATTTAATAAAACAATTATTCCATTCGCACGTCTTTGATATGAAATGATTATAGCCAACTCAGTGCTATGCTCCTCGCTGGCTATTTACCATTTCATATCCAGCACGCACTCTTGGAATAATTGTTAGATATTCATTATAAACTATTTGCAAAACAAAGCATTGTGTATCCTCTGGATCCTGCTAGCTTATGAATTTATCATTGGTTTTGCCTGCCTCTTTGATACATAAATACTATTTGCTATCAGCTGGTAGTCTGTGAATCATTCTCAAATGATCCGATATTTGTCTTCTTCCTGAATGTAAAAGCACCGGGGAACCCCGCAGCTAATCACTATAACTTTATCATTGAATTGCTCTATTGTCATCAGGTTGGTCGTGATGGTGCAGTGACTAGCACACCTGACAAGTAACCAGGAGACAGTCATTTGATTTCTACTCACAACATATATTGTTTTTTCATTAAAAAAGGAAACAGTTACTGGTTCACAATTGCTATTGTATATTCATTAATAAACTATTTGTATGAACAGCAAAGCGTTCAGAATCCTTTGGATCCTCCCAATTTGTGACTTCATCTTTGACATGCCAGCCTCTTTCATACATAAATACAAGAAGGGCTGAACTGGTTATTTGTTTTCTTATAAATATATAATTTTTTTTCATAAATCAAAAGATACTTATATATATATATAATAACACCAAAAATTACAACAAATAACATTAATACCACCAAGAAGTCAATTTATTTACCAGTTTTGCTCAAAACTTCCTTGATCAAGAATTCCAGTCAAATTTTCTTCATTTCCTTTCAGAGTCTTGAGATAAAATTCAAAATAAGAAAATGAATGGGGTATTATATTTTTGAAAAGCACTTTTTACAGAATAAAATAATTGCAGGTATTACATCCTTAGATCTCCATACCCTTTTTTCAAAAAGTTTTTGAATATACGGTTTCCAGTAATGCTCCTTTATAACTTTGGCTTCACACACGATACCTGATATAAAAACGATTCCAAGTTAATAAAAATTGGAAATAAATAAAATATATAATAAATATGTTAAGGAGTTGTTGATATATTACTTTATAACTGGCCAAAAGCATTCTTAAGAGGAAAGAGACTTTTCACATGACAGACACGTGTCTGACCTAGCCACATTTAAAAAATTTAGTTTGTAAGAAAATGTATCTACTAAATCTATGATATACCATACACTTGAAGAAGATGAGTCAATCAATAATCCAATTGTGATCTGGGTTTATCCCTGTAAACCAAAGGGTGGTCGGATTTACCCCACTCTAGCAGCAATCTCTTCAGCTCCCACTCTCCATCTCGCTTGATTCATTGCATCCTCCTTCTTCAAACCAACACTCTTGCTCTCCTTCTCCACTTGCATTTTCCATGTCTTCCTTATAGTTGTCCTCGCCTCCTCTTTCCCTTTACTTCAAACTCCAATGATTTTCTCAAAACAAGCCCATCATCCCTCCTTAACACATGCCCATACCATCTCACTCCATTTGCTTTTGCCATCTGAACCACTGTTTCCTGTACCCTGTCCTCTTTTTCTCCATTAGTTTTGCACCACACATTGCTCTCACCATTGCTCTCTCCATCCTTCTCAAAATTTCCATCTCATTTTCCATCAAATGCCATGTCTCACTCCCATATAAACTTGCTGATCTTACACAACTCCGATACTCATTCCTTTTATTATTTTATCTTCCTTGAACATCACCCACCCAACTCTTGCCCTTGCTGTAACAGCTGCCTCACAACCACCACTTGCATTCACTCTTTCCCCTAAATAGCAGAAACTTTTCACTGTTTCCACCTCTTCACACAACTCCTTCACCTGTCCCACTTAACCATTAGCTTGTTTCTTGCATCTTCCACAGACAAATCTCTTCCCAATTTCGGGGTTACTCTCTCTAGTTTAGCACATCTACCATGTATTCATTTACCACATTTCATTTCACACCTAACACTGAGTGACCATCAAAATATTGAACAAAAACAAATGAAAAAGAACTGCATTGAACATCCAAAAGATTATCAAAACCTTTATAAACTACTAAATTCTTTATGAGTTAAAATGCTGTCAGAGATAAAAAAAAGCAATACTAAGAGACTTTAATCATAACAAAAAAGCTTATAGTGAGAAAAAGAAAAACAATATTTTTTCCCATCAACTACATTCCATGCAACAATCAATAAAGAATGTGAGTATAAAAGGTTTTAGGACCTTGGTATCTGTTACAGAGTCGCTCAACAATACAGGGTACTGAGGTAGGGGGTTTGAATGAAGCACTTCCAAAGTCCTCTGGCAATCCTGTAAAAAAATTGATGCAGTAAAATAATGAACAAATTTTGAAAAAATGCAACAAATGTGCAGTATATATTACTACATTTCCACAACTTCTTTTTCATCCATTGTTAATAGTTATATATACTAAGCATATATGAAGTCTCCTTTTCAAACTAATATTTTTTTTCTGGGTATGAGAATGCTCATACCCAAACCCTAATGGTTTATAACACAAGAAAACAAGTAAAAATAAAGTTGGTGGATTTAATTGGACAGAAAGTTCTCATATAAAACAAGCTCATTCCTCGCCATTCTGGATCATTTCAGGTGTTTCTGGTTGGTTCTAGGTCATTCCTTGTTTTAGTACCTACCCAGGTGAAAAACCACGACTATGCAATTAGGTTTTCACTGATCTGCACTTAAGTTCTCCCAAAACATTCTCCCTTGTTAGCTTTAAACATGCTCACTTTTTAACTATTGTTACTATAGTTTATTGTTTACAGAAAATTTCAATTTGAAACATGTTACATTTTTTTAATTGTAGCATTATAATACTTTTTTGTATAACGATCTAACATAAGCCCTGTATTCTGATTCCCCATTTTGCTATAATATTAGAGGCTTTCATTGATAATCTAGTAATTTGTGCCTCTCTACCTCATATTAACTACGAGCTTTCATAGAATTTCCAGACCAATATGTAAATAGCATACCCTCAAAATCTGGTCGCAGCAACTCCTTTCGATGTCTGGCATAAAGTGCATTCGTGTAAAGCAGATCCAAACAGCACAAGAGCAAGTGGTACGAGTTAACTAGGTCATCACTTATGGCTGGAAAATTACCTTATGACATGATCATACAAAATTTAATTTATTTTAATTGTTTTTCAAATCATTTTAATTCATGGTTAATTTGTAGGTCAATATCAAAAGTGGGACTGCAGAGCTTTGGCACTGGTATTCTTACTGGGAACGCTATGGTATCACCAATGTTTTTCCAAGATTGATAGAAAAATAAGTTGTAATGGTTTAGTTATGTAAGATGTTGGGATATAAATAAATAAATAAATACTAAATATTTAACGTCAATTGCGAAGGAAGTAGTTGCCCCATTCTTCCTAGCCAGAGGCTCAGATCTTGGCATGAAAGTCGATTTGGCAGGGGGAGGAAAACTGGAGTACCTGGAGAAAAACCCTCGGAGTCAGATTGAGATCGACAAATCTCAGCCCACATGGCGAGCCCAGGAATTGAACCCGGGTCGTAGAGGTGGGAGACATGACTGATGACCCTTATGCCAACCTGATGAGTATATCACAGTTAAGAGAGCAGCGGAACTGGAAGTAGAAGGTAGAAGGCCATGCCATTTTGCTAAATGTATTCAGAACTAAACCACTTGCAAGAAAGTAAAGTAAAACTATCTATAGTCTCATTGAAAGAAACAATATTTTATAACCCCGGATATTATTTTTACGTCATACACATTTCTTATTATGAACAGATTCTTTCACATAAATATTTATAGAGAAAAGAAACCGAGGAACACCAAAAATAGAAATGCCAGAAAGTTCATTGTTGTTGTCAGAGTTTATTTATATTATCGAATCACAATAAAACACATGTTGTTTTTGGAAATCCAATATGGTATACTTAGTGTTATAAATATTCATACACCCTGTAGGTAGACTAAAGAAGGCCTGTATAGTAAGGTAGGGAAAAAGATATGGGGACATTAAACATCACAGAGGATATGGCAGAGGACAGAACAGTTGAGGCAACTCGTATCACATCCAACCTCAGGAGAGAGAAACTACAGTAAAGCTATGACAGTAAACAAAGATGGTGATGATGATGTTAAAAATACCCATTTAGATTTGTCAGTCCAAATCAATTATCCAACTTCTCCTAACATAACACATACAGAATAAGACATCTGAACATGAGAAAATAAGAATTGATCTTGCAAAGAAAACAACTAAAGATCAAATGTAAGATTCTCTTAAACTGGTTTACTGAAAAATATGGGCTTATTTTGGGAGAATTTACAATGACTACTGTATATAACTGAAACTAACAGGATTAACATCCTAATGCAAAACAGATACAGGCAAAAATCTAACAAACTTGAAACACAATACTTTCTGAAGGAAATTTCCTTCTAGACCTATTAACTCTTCAATGCCCTTCCCTCCAACTGAGATCCAAAATATCGTCTTTAACTATTGGTGTTTTTGAATTAAGTCACCTAAAAATATCTTGAGGCATAAAAAATATATATTCCATACAATTCCTTCAAAATTAAAAACTTATATGAAAAATCACTACATATACTACATGGAAAAATTCCTTTTAAAAAACACCTCATTAATAAATTAAGATGCAAAAGTTAACTTGTTCAACTTCCGAGACATGTCTAAACAAGCCTTAACTGTTAACACTACTTGTATAGCACTTCCATATTTTAAAGGTCAGACAAGTCAGTCTTAATAATCATAAAAATATTATTGGTTTTTTGCAACTTAAATTACTACAGATTCCATGCAATTATTTTTAGTGAAATTTATTCACTGTCTCTCCTTAATGCAAACAAACAACACTCAACAAGCCTTTTGTTGGTACCTTTCGCACCATTTTTTGACGTATATCAATCAGCAACAAAATCACACCACTCTCATCAACTCTTATTTCATGACAAATATTACAGTTAGCTAAAAGTTTGGAAGCCAGCTTTCTTGAAAACACAAAAAAACAAAATTTCTTTGTATTAGTGTAAAAATATCTATAAACTCAGTGTAATTAAATGATTTTTTTAGCTCCAATGAATCTTTGGCACGGTTCGAGAAAATAATTAAATAATCATTACTGGTTAAAGAATTGTGAAAGAAACAACATTTCAAACCCTTGCAAATTATTTCTACAAGCACACTCTTATTATGAACAAATTCTTTCGCATAAATATTTATACAGAAACGAAACCATTGAGGTACCATCGAGCACGGAAAATGTATTCATTTAAAGATATCGACAATTGCTTTCCATCACATGTACTTGCCAAGTTTGCTTCTTATATTTCACTTCGTTGGAACTTCGGTTCCTCCCCGAAATTTTCCTTTGCAAAATATTTTTTACAAATATTTGGAAAACTAGCTGCAAAAAAACAAGATACTCTTTCTGTTTGCTATTTCAGCTCTATGTAGATTGCAATGTGTCGTGCGTTGAAGCAACGTTGCGTCTTTAGAGTCACAAACAATTGACAAGATTAATTTGAACACATTTCTGCCAATGAAGATTTAAAAATAGTTTCTTTCACTTAGTTTACTAACTACCTTGGTGAATATTTGGCACTCGAAAATAAAAACTTTCAAAAGGTCCAATAATGAGTCAATAAGCGAACCGAGGAATGACTCGAGCGAAAAACAATGAATATAAAAATTCCTATACGGCTATACCTAACCAAAGAAATATACCAGTGAAATTAATGCAGTAAAAAGCGCATATCTTAAATAAAGATTAACTTACCTTTTGCCTGAACATAGAGAGTCCAAATAAAGGCAAACAAATCACCGACAGAGCAAGGTTGCTTCCTGCGAACAATTCATTTGAAAAAGAAAATGTGTGAAATTTGCCACAAGAATTTAAATATCACATGTTGTTTTCCTATCTAAAATTTTCTGAGGAACGTGGCAATTAAAAAAACTTTCATTTTACAATCTGAACATCATGGATAAATAAAACAGAAAAACTTAACATAGAATTATTAAAAGTGTTGTGGTGACATAAACTTAAAACAAGAAAAAGAAAGTGATTCGAATTCATTCGAATGCATTGTTTACTGATTTCAGTTACTATAAATTCAAATCCATCTACCAACTTACCTTGATTTCCTGCTTCTCTGTGCTTTAAAAGTTTCTTCCCTGGGATCTTTAAAAATTTCCAGAAAGATAGGCTCAAACTTCTTGAAAATGACAGTGGAAACATGAAAATTTCTTTCCAAAAGTCCGACCTTCTTGCGAAAATCGTTGGTTGCGTTTGACATATCCAACCATTTCTTCATTTTGTTGAAGAACTGGATCAAACTTGAAAGGGACAAAAAAATTATTACCAAAAGTTTTAAATGGAAAAAAAGAACTAGGGGAAATAATAGAACAAGGATTTAATATCTGAATACCTTAATTTTGCAGCGCGAAGGAGTCGAGTCAAAGAAACACAATTTCCTTCGATGGTAGATGTGCTATCAACAGTTGGATGAATAGAACGCCTGCATGCAACATAGAGAGAACAAGCTAACCAATGTAGGTTTTCTCCCTGTAAGGATTAAAAAAAATGAATTGGAATTGAGTTTTGTTGTAAACGTTGCAGAAAAGCATAAAATTTTGCAATCGGTCTGGGAAATATTGTGTTCAAAACAAAAGCGATCTGAAACATTAAACGACAAACCTCTAAAGTATAATTCGTGCTGATCTTTTGAAAGGCTCTCCAAGCTTCTTCTTCTGTTTCTTCGTCCATATTTAAGTCACGACAAAGAAACTTAAACCGTTCTTCAGTCCCCGCTTCCTCTTCGTCACTTGAATTCGCCATCTTTCTTTTGGTGCACTGAACCTCAAGACAATAACGGACGTACCGCAACGCTGAAATGGCGGGAAAAAGGGACGCGCGCCAAATTTGGCAGTTGAAATAATAAGTTCACTATGACGACCAAATGTCAGCTGTCAAAAACAATACCTATTGTGTTGATTTTGTCCATATAAGGAGGATTCTTCCCGCCTTTTCAGCTGATCGTCTTTTAATTTTAGAATGAACAATGACCACAACTTTATTTCGTCATTTTCTTCCCTTCGAATTAAAAACAAACACCAATCAAATAAATAAGTTTTTAATAAACGTTTGTTTTTATAACATCCTTGTTCAAATTATCCGATCCCATCCCAGTTGTGCGAATTTCTATTTAAATTTTTAACAACGTATCTTTCATCACTTGGTATGCAGAAATTCTTAAAAACAATGAAAAAGAAAAATTGATCGAGGTTCACATTCACAATGTTGAGTTCTTAGCTTCACTTGTATAAAGTTAACTGAAAACCCAATGCAGCCATTGTATAAATTTACGGAAGATTAGACACGCAAGCTTCGCCTAAGATAAGCTTTCAATTCTCAAGGGATTAAGCTGTTCATTTTGGACACGTGTTGGTTTACATAGGACGAGTCATTTAAAATGCTTACTATATAACTCAATTGTCCACCACCGTTTGTTTTCAAAATCAATTCTATGAACAACTCAAAAATACATTTCGAAACAAAGCAATCCACCTAACATGACGCGAAAAAGAAAATGGTGTTTAGCTTATAAAACATTGTTTTGTTTCTCCAAAAAACATGGGCAATCTACCGGCGCAGGTAAATATGCAAAGTTTATCGAGTGAGCAGCTTGTCTATATTTTCATGTAACTTTTTATTTCAAAAGTAGAAAACCTGTGTTGTGTGAACATGTTGTTTTTAATAGAGCATAAAACGATCCATTTTAATTTGTTTTTTTGAAACAGCTCGAGCTCTTTGCCGGTCATAATTGCAAAAAAGGAACAGAATTTATAAAAGCTGAAAGCAAACTTTTCGGCTTTTCTGAATACGCGCGTATATACGCACAATTCGCACATATTAACTGTGCTTGCTCATTCACAGGCAGACCACTCTATACATATTCGTTAATATATTTGTTCGTGGTCTTAAAGATAATATGAATATGTTTACCTTAAACGAATAAAATCTATTAGGCTTGTGGAAAAACTCTGCAAAAGGCATACCGCCTGAGTTACCTACTATTCTGAATATCTCAATAGAGTTGATCTTGACAGGTATCTGAAATTCAAGGCTTTTTTCAGCAAGTTGGCGAAGAACAAAACATTGATCGGAACAGGAGCGTCCTTTTCGAAAAGTTCAGTTCCTAAGGAAATTAAACAATGGTACGAGTCTTTTAACTGTTGTGACTGATTGACCCTCATAAGAATATTTTGGTGTTCATGACACATTCCCGCTAACCGGAAACCTACCAGTGTCACTGCGATTCAGGTACCCCAGCATTTTGCGTACTCCAGGGTACGCAAATCGCTAGCGATTTTTGTACCCCTAGGCCCAAAAAAATTCAAACAGGAAATTCTTCTTTAAGAAAAGGTAAACGGTTATTTACGAATACTGTTTGGATTTTTCAAGAAGAAGTCTTGTTAATCCCAAAACTACAGCTAAAATCTCTCCTTGTAAGATTGGAAACAAGATCGTGGGTTAAACATTTAACCCTGTCCCTGGGTTAGTTCTAATCGGCTTTTGAACAACTGGACCAGGCCTTTACTTGATTCGCTAGCGATTTTCGGTACCCCCATACACAAAACTGCTTTTTTATCAGGACTGTCTAATTTTATGGTCCGACCGGTAATCAGAAGGTTGCGGGTTCGAATCCCGTCAATGACTCAGAAAAATTTTTTCTGAGCATTCAACTCGAGTAACACTTTCTTTCTAACTATGAATCATGTTTCGACTTTTTACTCGGGCTTTTGATTTGACTCGGGCTCGGATTTGACTCCTGAAACCGGTGAACTCCCATAAAATATGATTGGACAATAATATTTTCTGCTCCGCTGGACGGGAGAGGTTAAAAATGGCGTTTTCCAACGCTCTCATTCACGACAAAAACACATTTTCTAACGAAATGGGTTCGCTTATAGCGTTTTCTATAGTGTTTGGACCCGGTAAACGCTTCAAAAATGATTTTCACTCGCGACTGGCCTGTTTCGTTTTTGTCGTTCTTTTGCTCGGAATGCATTTTGTTGCTGTGATTGGTGTATTTGTTCGCTCCACAATCGATGTTTGGATTCAGTTTTCACTTTATATTGTACCTCTTTTGGCTCTGGTTAACGGGTTTCGTATTTACCGCTCAAAAGCGTTTTCTCTTCTCTTGAACCGACCGTTTGATCAATGCTCGTCGTCTTCAACAACGCTGTTTCGAGACGAGGATGTGGAACGAGGCTCAAGGCACGAATACCTGCAGCGTAAATGGCTGAGAAAAGTGTCCTTCAAGAATTGCTTTTACCCACTATGTTTAGAGCTATATCAGTGGATAGCGTATCTGTTGTTTCATACAGAGTACAAAAGTGGTGCTTTTGCGGGAGAGTTTCATGTTCAATGGTTTCCACTAGATAGCGGTACATGGAAGGTGCTATACATCTTCTTCTGGACATTTGCTATGTACTTCACTGGTTTCTTGTCATATTCCTTCATTATGATCAGCCGCCTGACTGTTCGTGACGTCATTAGTTTCATGTGTGCGTTTGGTGAGAGTCCATTTTTGCCAAGGGAATTCAAGTCGGCCTCAGTTGGCTCAAAAACAATGAATCCAGTTTTGAAAGCATCGAAGGCTTTCTTTGGCTTCTTTTTCTTTGATTTGTTTGAAGTTAGCCAAGAAATTGTTTTGGTCTTTGAATCAGATACACAAAGCTCACCATTGGTTCATGATGTTAGTAAAGCAGATAATCAAAAGAAAGACCTTAATAATCATGACATTTTTCATCTTGACCCTACCCCTGAGGAATTCCAAGAGCACTCGGGTACCATTAGAGTGCCACAGAAGTCAAAGTTGACACCAGAAGAAGCATGCAGATGCCTGTCAAACATTGTTGCTAACACTGAAGGACTTGCATCTTCTTTTGAGTTATTTATTTCATTGCTATCATTTTTTGCTGTTGCTAACTTAGTGACGCACATTGGTGCGATCGTCAGTGCAAGACTAGGTGCATATCATGAGACACACTGGTGGACCCTTGCACGAACTTGCATTTGGTTGCTGGTTGCAATCCGCCTCCTTTATGCAGTTGCAAGAGTAACTCGTGCTTTTTCTGCAATTAAAGCTCATGTGGAATATTTACGATCAGTCGGCAAGTTGCAAGGTGACTATAATGAGTGGGATAAATTTTTGAAGCTGGTGGAAACATATCAGTTGGGAGAGCGAACATATGGCTTCCCCTTGACATTAAAACAAGCTGGAAGTATAGCAGCCTTCATGAACTTTTCATTCCTAATTGCTCTATCAATTATTAAACCTACATTATCAAGTTAAGAAATACTGAAACTGAATGCATAAAATTAAATCCCATATCATTTTACCTTTTATTTAAAATTTTAGTTTTTAAATACCTGTAATCACTTTATAGTAAATTACAAGATAACTATATATTATATAACAAATCCATGAGATACATTTTTTAAGCTGATGGAAACTATCAGAGCTCTGAGAGATTAAATCTACATGGCTTCCCCTTGACATTAATACAACTTAGCTAGAAGTATTGCAGCTTTTATAAATTTTGCTTCTTAATACCTGTTATTTAAACTCTTGAGTTTTATCCAAGATGTTATTTTAATTTTTTAATACTTTTATAAGTGTTGCTTTTTATTACCTGTTATTTAAACTCTTGAGTTTTATCCAAGATATGTTATTTTAATTTTTTAATACTTGTGTTCACTTGGTAAGTTACAAGATAGCTATTTAATTATCTAACAAATCCATGAGATACATCTTTTAAGCTGATGGAAACAATTGTCAGCTGAGAGATTAAATTTTCATGGCTTCCCCATGACATTAATACAAATTATAAGTATTGCAGCTTTCATAAGTTTTGCTTCCTAAAATTTTGCTGAGACTATCAAATTTTTAAAATAGAAATTTTGAAAATGAAAGCATATAGAAATAATATATATTACAGTCGCTATAGTTTGATTCCTTGAGCCGAATGGGCTCTGATTCGATAGCCTATGAGGCAGAAGGCCAAATGGGCTATTCGGACTCAGAGGCCATGAGGGTGAGAGGAGTAATTGTTTTAGTAAAATCCAATTAGTTGGTTAAAAAAATATTGAGGACAAAACATCTTTCGCTAGTTAAAGCTAGACTTAAATTTTATTTTTGTGTCAAAATATTACAAATATGGCCAGGAGTACTCACTAGACAAAACTTTGAAATCTTTTCTATCTTTCTGCTTCACTGCAGCATAAAAAAAACTTTCAGGCAGTTATTTAGCTCTTCTTTCTTCATCTCTTCTATCAGGGTTTCAAACCTTGTTTGGCTTGAAAACTATTCTGTTATAGATAGTCATAATTTTTTTAGTTTGTCAAAAAGACAAATATAGTACTAAGTTGCAAAAGGAGTCAAATTTATGGTAACATTTGTCAACAGTTCAAATTTATTTTGTGTATTCCTACCGTTAAATATCTTCATTCCATATTTAGTTGACTTCTTTGTTGATTTTGGTAGAGATTTATGCAATGATGAACTCAAATACTAAACCGAAACTTCAGCAAAACAAGATTCGGCTGTCATTGTTTTGGTTAACTAGGCCAGCACTTTTTGCTACTAGTAGGCTATAACAAATAGCCTATTAGTGTAGCTCAACCAATCAGAATGCAGTAGAATAATAGCCTACTAGTTGGATTTTACTAGTGTATCTATAGTAGTTTCATATAAGAAAATGATATCTTATATAAGATATGTATTATATATTTGAGTTTCATATAAGGTACAATAATTTAGTTTATAAGCCAATGAGAAAGGTAGCTTTAGCTGGATTAAATTAAAAAATATGAATGTTATAATTTCTTATCTGAAATATTGAAACCATTTAAACTAATGGAAAGTTTGTGCCCATAAATGAGATTCATATTATTATACACAAATATGCCTGTTACATCTCTTTGGACGTTTTGGAAACAAAATAGTGGTGGGCAATTTTAGCCCAGGGGGATGTTAAAAACCATTGATGATGAGGTGTGAAGACCTAAGCCTCTCCCAGTCAAGCGTGGCCAGTGAGAGCAACTAGTTTTGAATTTGCTTGCATATTTTTTAATTTCAATCAATCCAATTTTGATCCAGGTTTATCCCCATAAATGGGGGTGGCCGGATTTACCCCACTCTGGCAGCATTTGCAATCTCTCTAACTCCCACTCTCCATCTCGCTCGATTAATTGCATCCTTCAAGCCAACACTCTTGCTCTCCTCCACTTGCATTTTCTATGTCTTCCTAGGTCATCCTTGCTTCCTCTTCCCCTTCACTTCAAACTCCAATGCTTGTCTCAAAACAAGCTTATCATTCCTCCTTAAGGCCAGTCTCTACCCTAAGGGCGTTTTTGTGCTACTTTTAGTGACATTTTTGATGATATCTTCGTCATTATTTTGAAAATCAAAAAAACAATAATCACTTTACAGATTGAGTACAAAGGAAGCCACGTAAATATTTTTGGATGAGGTTTGTGGGAGGAGATAAGTTTTTTAAATGTATTTTTTGAGGGAAATAATATTTGATAGAAAATCGCCAAACCGTCCTCTTACCAAGTTGGACCTTCGCATGGTCTGGAGTGACAGTTTGGCGGTCATCCCCCAAATTCTTCACACTCAAATACTTCTCTCAACTTATTCTCTCCACCAAAATTTAGGGTAGAGAGTGGCCTTAATACATTTAAATACATTTTTACCTGTTAGTAACTTATCGATATATATATTTATTATACACATGGAAACATTCTGTTTTATGTCATTATGAAATAATCATTATCTAATTGTGGTTCCTTTTTTTTCACTGAATACTGTATGTTGTTGTCATATTTACTGTATCATTCTTTG
>JAOTRI020146929.1:0-10435 GCA_028564885.2 Zoanthus sanctaehelenae
TGATTGTTTGGTTTTTTCCGGAATGCTGTCTTCTATAATTTTGGCAATTTCCTCTTCTGTTACTTTAGCAAAACGAGCAGCCATTTTTTTTAAAAAAAGCAAAAAGCTATAGTCACTGATCAGTGACTATAGCATGAGAGACAGTGAATCATGACCAATCAGAATGCAGGAAAATCAATAGTCACCTCGAAATTTATACTAATGCATCTTTTTGCTGAAAAGTTCTTTCTTTTGTAATTAAAGGCACCCTAATTACTCAATAACAATTTGTTTTACGCGTTTTGCCTCAAAATCTGAGAGATTTTCTTATTTTTATTACAATAAAATGCATTTATTGAGAATCATAAAATGCAAACATCAGCGGTGACATTAGACAACTAACCACTCAGATGAGCACATCTGAGTAAGGCGCCAGATTGCTGTGCGAGAGGTCTCGGGTTCGATTCCCAGCCGGGCCAACAGTCATGGTCTTGACATAATTGAGGAGAAAGTGCTGCCTTTTCTCTAACATCTGCAAATGGTGCAAATGGTTAGACTTTCGCGTCTTCTCGGATAAGAAGTTAAACCTTAGGTCCAATCTCTCGATCACTCTGTCGAGGTACTTAAAAGAACCCACACACTTCTCCCAAAGAGCAACGTGGTGATCCCGGTGTTGTGGTCTGACTCTTGAACTGAGGGCACTTCTTATCGGCTGCCAATTTGCGCCATAACTTGTGAACTGCTCAGCGGACGTTCTAAGACCCTAAAACTGTTAAAACCTGTATTTATTTGTAAAGCGCTTAGAGCTATAGGATAAGTGCTATATAAATATTATATTGTTATTAATGTTTTCTTCTTCGTGTTTAGCATGAACGTGCACCTAAATACGAACTAAAGACCTACTTACAGCACAGGTGTGTTGTTTGAGTGAAGCAATATAAAAGATCATAATTCAAAAAGTTTGCATTTGATGAAGAAACTTGAGCAGTAAATTTTTCTCGAAAGATTTGTCTTTACTTTCTCCTGTAACTGCTGTGGAACCACAAAGGATCAGACCACTGGTTTAGAAAGTAATAGAGTTTACCAAGAAAAGCACTGTCCTTTGCCAAATGTTCTTACTACCCTTCTCTTGTGCCCTTCATATTGTCCTTGTGCATTCATAACTCTTTAAACGGGTGCAAGCAAAGCATGGACTATTTCTTGATTATTTAATTATCACAAAAATGTAAATGTAAAAGTTTAATACTAATTTGGAACTTACTATATGTGCGTTCAGTGTAAGATAATCTTTGATGCGTTCCTTAAGGAAAGCAACAACAGCTTTATCTGCAACAAAAGCCATCTCAAGAAATTTGTGGTGATTTATTTTGGGGGTAGCTCGCTTCCATTTGTAACTTTCTGTAACGGTTGATCTCAGATGTGGTTTGAACGCTGGAGTAAACAACAAAGGAATATAAATTTTATTTGTAGCTGTATTTACTATAATGTATAGAGTATATTTATATTTGAGCGTCACCAGTGAAAATATGGATATTGAGATAAAGAGTAGAATGTGGGTGCGAAGGAATACAAATATAAAGATAGGATGGGGTTGAGAATGAATTTGATAAATATATGTTATGAATGATCTGAGAGGAAGAATACAAAAATGTACAGTAGGATGTCATTTTGAATGAATACAAGGATGAAGATTGGAATTAGGTGAGAATGAATTTCATACTATGTGATGATACGGATGAGCTCGGAGGGTGAATAGGCGAATATCTAGTAGAATGTCAGTGGGGATGAATACAAGGATGAAGATTAGGATTTGGTGACAATGAATTTGATAACTATGTGAATGGATGAGCTGGGAGGGTGAATTGGAGAATATTTAGTGGATGTCAGTGTGGATGAATACGAGGATGGAGATCGGGATTCGGTGAGAATAAATTTGATATCTATGTGATGATATGCATGGATGAGCTGGGAGGGTGAATAAGAATTTTTTTAGTAGGATGTAAATTTGGTAGTAAGAAGATTAAGTTTAGGATTTGCTGAGAATAAATTTGATAAATATGTGATGATATAGATGAGCTGGGAGAAAAAATTCTAGGGTAGGATGTGAGTGAGAGCGATCAAGAGGATCGCGATTATGATGGGACGGAGGTTAAGTATGATGAAAAAGAAAGATATGGATAAAGCGTGACGAAGGTTATAAAGGTGCAGAGTATAAGTTGTGAGTGAGAATGAATACGAAGTTAAAGACTAGGATAATATAGAGTGTGAAGATTAAGATGTTGACCAAGTTGGGGAAGAAGATCAGACTAAAGATGAAGACGACAGATTTAGAGAGTACTAGAATGTACTGCAACTTGCCTAATATCCTTACTATGTGTAGATAAATGTGACCATCTATATTAACATTGTCCAGTTGCGTTACCAGCATGGTTGGTCCTTGTGGTGTAGTGGTTAACACGTCGGACTAGTAACCGAAGATGTGGGGTTCGAATCCCGCCAAGGGCTATATATGATATTTTTATCTTATTTCTTCCTAATATTCTTACTATCCTTCTTTTGTGCTCTTCAAGTTTAGAATGATGTAGAGTATGAAAATAACGATTAAGATGTGGATTAAAATGGAGATGAAGACCTTACTAAAGATAAAGATGAGGACAGCGACTAGAATAAGGGTGAAGATTATGATAAATGTTTATACTTATTATTAATAACGGAACTAGCGCGCGGTGAATTCTGGTATGTAGATCACCAAACTGATTGATCACGGGAAACAATATAAAATGGATAATATTTG
Source organism: Zoanthus sanctaehelenae (assembly GCA_028564885.2). Taxonomy (NCBI): domain Eukaryota; kingdom Metazoa; phylum Cnidaria; class Anthozoa; order Zoantharia; family Zoanthidae; genus Zoanthus; species Zoanthus sanctaehelenae. The sequence goes on from JAOTRI020146929.1 coordinate 2,774, forward strand.
AAATATTCATTTGCGTCCAACGCTCTTCGAGTAGGGATTTCTCCTTCAATTTCAATACCAAAGAATTATTTTACACCCTTTCCATTTTAATCCAATCGGCTGCTACTCGATGATAAAATTTGTCACAGTTGGTTATCAAGATAAATTATATTTTAAAAATTTGTTACAAATTAGTCTTTTCTTAGTTACAGTTTATTCTCAACATTCATGTAAAAATTGACTTCAAAGACAATACCGTTGTTTACGTTGTATAAAAACCTTATATGGTTAAAGATTTCAGTTATAATTGGTATAGTTCGTCAATAAAGACTCACATACACTAAAGTGTGGACGCAAAGTTGTACGTTTGTGTAGCATTTAATAACTTATAATTTATATTCGGTTAAGCGGGGCAATGAAATAGTATAAAATAATAGTGTAAAATGACCAAAAAAGTTATTTGTGCAAGTTTAATACTACTATAACAAATTCACGTCTCCCCCTCAAGTATTTCGTAAATTGAAAATTTAGCACCAATAGTAATATTGTGAATTTGTTGAATATGATGAATAGATGAAGATATGGATAAGGTTTGGGAAGAATTATGAAGACGTAGAGTAAGTTCCGGGTGAGGATGAATGTGAGTTCAAAAAACGTAGGGATAATGTTTGACCGCCGTCTGCTTAGCCTAGTTGGTAAGATGCCAGTCTATCGTGCGGGAGGCTCGGGTTCGATTCCCGACCGGACCAACACTCGTGCTGCCTTTGCTCTAACATCTGCAAATGGTTAGATTTTCACGTCTTCTCGGGAAAGGACGTTAAACCGTAGGCCCTCGGGTACTATATCTGTGTTTGTGTGTGTTTGTGGGACGTAATGTGAAAGGTCTCCGTCCATCTTAGAGTGGTAAAGATGGTATTTCCAATTAGTAGGCCTTTGGCCGGCTAGAAAAACTTGACACCAAAATAAAGTATTTTTCATTATTCATTATTCATTATTCATTATTCATTATTCATTATTCATTATTCATGGTTCATTATTCATTATTCATGAATATAATTTAACAATATATTATATAGTTGATGTTCGCGGGCGTAAATATGTTTTGGGCCCGACGCAGGCTCATTTTAGCCCGAGCGCAGCGAAAACATTTTGCTACTTCAGAAACGCGGATATTTATTTAATAAAATTTGTGTTCTAGCGGCGGGCTCAAATATATTAGAGCCCGCCAAAATATCCGTTAGAGCCCGGATACTAAGCCATAATGCTCGCCAAAGTTAATATAATAAAGGTTGAGAATGAAGATAAGACTAAAGATAATTATAAGGATGGTGATTACAGTGAGAGTGGGGGCATAAGGATAAAGACAATGAAAATGCTGGACAAGTGAAATGATACTAAACACTTAAACATTTAGTGCTCATTCACTTAGTAAATTCAAAATTCTGCATTACATTAGGGCTATTGTTGTGAATTCTTCTTGGAGGTCTAGTTATTGGCTAGTTATATATACCTCATAGAAATAAGCTTGATATTTCAAATAATGGTAAAAAAACAAAATCATAATTTGATGTTAAGATGCTACTTTTTGCCCATTGTTTATTCGTTTTCATTGTTTTGTGGTCTGCAGCTGGTGCTGATGTTTGTGGGCTCAGACCTCGTGTTTGCGATAGAAGTTAAAATTCGCGCCGAAAGAAAAAGATGGCAAATATTATCGTTTATTCAAAATGTTTTTTAGTTTTGTTGTTTGTTATTAAAATATGAAAATTCATTCGAGAAGAGTCGTCAAAACATAATTTATATGCAGAGTTTGAGTGTTTTAAAAGAACAACACCATAGAAGAAATACGATAGATTTAATCGACAGGTAAGTAGGAAGTTAATAACAAAGTTCAATAGTCCATTTTGGAATTCCAGAGCACCGCTGGATATAAACAACGAGGGCGTGTGCTACTAAGGTATAGCCTCGATTTCGAGCTAATATTCCAAAATTCTAATGATTTTATGAAGTTTTCGCAAGTCCGCATATTGTGACACTTTCAGCTTCAAGAGGTTCTTGTTGGTATTTACGAATATTTCACGTCACCTCGAGGCTTAACGTGACCATTCTGCGCCTTCGTTGTTTATATACAGTGGTATCGGCGAACTTAAAACTGAACTGTTTGTTGGAAGGAAAAGTTTTGAGAATTGATAATATGTAAATGCTCTCTTTGACGCCGAATAAAAGGAGGCATTATTTTGTACTTACATTTAAAGCGATTTTCAAAGTTTTTCTCATTTTTTCTTGTTACAATGTGGGGAATTCCGCCATCACCAGAATCTTGAGACTGCGCCACGTGGTAAGGAAGGGGATGCACGACATAGTAATCCCTCTTATGGCGAATAACACCTGTCTAGATAAAATGGGTTGCAGCTCCTGATATTGTTTTGTAAGAAATTCTGCTGAACTCCAAATCTTTCTCGCATAATTTTGGAACCAAATGTAAATTTACATTGATCATAAAAGTAAGAACAGAACAACAAGGAATATAATAATAATAATAATAATGAAAAAACAAATGAAATGACAGAAACAACAGCAATGAATAATTTATAGCACATGAATTGTGGCGCCTTAAAGTTTAATCTTAAGTCTCAACACAATATTAGTGTGTTGACCATGAGTTATTGTAGTTAATGATAAATATGTAACTCAATTTTTGTTATATAAAAGTATCAATCTTAGATTGAGAGAAAACTATAATTTTGAGACAGCAACACTACAAAATACTGGCGGCTAGTTGGGAGAGAATATATTCTTCAAGCAAGCAGTCAATTTTTTGAGGTGTACGTTGCGTCTCAAAATTGATATTAGTTAATAAATTAACAAAAAGGTATTGTTACTTACAAGACCATTTTTATTGCTAAGGGCAACAAGTGATTGTGGAAACGTGTTAACGTGTCCAGCAAGAATGGTGTCCAGAGGCGGATCGCTGTACGTTACACGCCCATCTTTATGTGTCTCTATCTTTAGACCCGGTGCCAAGGGAGGTTCCTCATGCTTCACTTTCAAATGAAGTTCTTCATTAAAGGCTTTTACGTTGTAGTACATGTGCGAGTCTCTTTTCGTTTCATCCGCATCGTCATTCAGATCATAAGAACGGAATGCGCCATGTTTATCAGCTTTAAAAGGCTTCGTTATCTCATACTCTGGAACTGTAATTATAAACAGGCGAATCAAATACCATAAGTCCCGGTACATAATCCGTCCGAATGTATGAGCTGCGATACCTCTTCAAGGCCAAAAGGTTATTGGATTAGAATAAAACCCTTTGTTGTATAAGCTGATGCCCAAACTATGTATCAAAAATTCTGGTTCAAATTCTAGGCTTATCAGTTGGGGGTTTATGGTAACAGTTTATTAAGACTAACATAGTCAAATTAAATATTTTAAAATAAAAATAATCGTAACGAACTGAAAAACCTTTGCTTATAAAATATTTTGTAGTATACGTATTATAGAAGTAACTACGTTCTGTAAACAAGCTGCATTGCCAGACTATTCTGCGTGGTTGCTACAGTGATATAAGCTAGATCTCTGTCTTCGAACCAGGTCCCAATCTGTTCAGTTCCCGGCTCTACCGTAGTTTGAAAATTTGTGTAGCATTCTTTTACGTCAAAGGTCATCCAGCTTTCCATCCTTTCGAAGTTGGTAAATGACTGAAAGCATTTACCGTGAGCTTACTTGCGATGGATTCATTATTTTCCGACCAAGAAGAGTTAAAGATTTTCACCCATAAAACCTACAGAAACCTGAAGTAAGCACCATTCATCTTGCTTATTATTTGGATTTCTCATTCATTCATTGTCAGTAGCGCCTGAGTTCACTGCATCGCAATAAAGCGGCTTAAAAACATTAAAATAAGAGTCGTATCGGAATAAACACAAATTTTAAAATTTAGTAAGAACATAATTGAAATAGTATATTAAGTTCGAAAAGAATAAAACATAAATCACAAAAAGTTGTACGTGAAGAAAGATTTTAAGACGATATAACTTAAAAAGAAAATAATTTTCAGAAGCAAGAAAAGCCAGCATTCGCAGAAATTTGTCAAAAGCAGAAATTAACTGGTAAAAGGTATAGCCTTGAACAAATAAAAAATGTCTAAAAATAAATAACTACATAATTGCAATGGTAAAAGTCAAAATAGAAAAAACACAAAAAGTATGCAGCTGTACTTGAAGAAACACTTATCAATAGAACCTTTAGAAACAAACCAGAGAAAATCTTTCACAAATTGAAACTACACCTTTCTTTAGAGTTTATCAACATGCCCTCTCGAAGTACGTTCAATTGCAAAGTTTTAATAAAACAATAGAAGAACTCAACCACTATAGAAGTGTTTTAACTCGTCATCATCGGACCATAAATTGCCATTTTAAAGTGATCTTGTCAAAAAAGTAATGAATCTGCATAATTTTTGCCCCCAAATGTTTGCCACCGTAAACAAGCCAATTTTAAAGATAGTAAATCCGGTATTCAATAAATCTGGCAAGAACTTAATTTAATTTTAAAACATTGAACAGAAAAACCGATCGAAAATGTCGGAAATTGATTTACAAGCAACACAAAATTCAAAGAAGGGAAACTATCCGGGCATGCGCCAAAAAATCCCGAAAAATCTATTTGCGTTTACAAACGATTTTCAACTGACGTCATGGTCGCCATCTATTTTTTGGTTTCGGGAGCCAGCATGGCCGCTAGGGCGATTTTTTTTTGTGTCTCCTATAAGATTTTGGTTAACAACATCTTTTGCCGTAGGAAAAGCTCAAAAATCATTAGATCCGTATATTCAGTGCTTGTTTTACGTTATACGTTTAACCAACGGACAAAAGTTGAAAATTAAGAAGTTCCACGGTCGTACCGGTTAGTGACAGATAATAACGTAATTTTGACCAACTATGCGCCCAAATTTTTTACAGTGAACAACGATTGCTTATCAGTAATAATAAAACTATTTATAAAATATTAGAAATTAACGGAAGATGAAGAAAGAGTGTGACTCTTCCAGATATAGGTCTTATTTGTAAGGTAATCCCAAGTTATTTGTAGATAATGAACTTAGCTTTTCTGCGGATGCTATTCGCTCGTTACGTTGTTGTTCTCGTAAAGAATAGTCCACTTCAATGACAAAACTTACAAAAGGATTTTGCTCTACATCTCTTTCCATTCACTCTCGTACCCTTTATTCCCTCTTGGTAATCATCAGCTATGGATAACCCAAGAAATAAGATCTTTATGGAGGATTCCCTCTCTTACCCTTCATCCTCTGTTGGTAATCACCAAATATGGATAAACCTAGGAACAAGACCTATATCGAAGATTCACCTCTTACACTTTATTCTCTCTCTTGGTAATCATCAGATATGGATAACCCTAGAAATAAGATCTATATGGAGGATTCACTCTCTTACCCTTCATTTTCTCTTGGTAATCACCAGATATGGATAACCCTAGAAATATGACCTATGGTGGATTCGCCTACATCACAACAGTTTGAAAATATAGTTAAATACTTAGTACTTAAACTTTGGTTGTGATAATTTACCATCGTCATGAGATGAAACTCCAAAGTAATGTTCAAGCTCTTCTTTTGTCATTTGATGGTGCACATCATAATTCTAAAAGGAATCGAAATATTCATAAAGCCTTGTTACATAAGACCAGATGCAAAATCAAGATCTATAACGTAATAATGGGTGACGTGCGGAGGAACAAAAGGGAAATATAGATAAGACTTGAATATAAAAATTAACTGAGGTCACAGTCAAAGAACACAAAAGTGGGAACGAAACATTTTTTAGCCGTAATCATCTGTTGATTATACAAATAATTACGCATTTAGTCACGAATGGAAACACAGTTACCAGTTCATCTGATTATCATCTTAATAATCGCCGTGGAAATGGACGGTTTTCATTTTAAGAAATGGACAAATTTTAGTCTAAGAAAACGTGAGAAGCGGTAGATTTTTGTACGTTTAGAAGTAATCAACTGTCGATTATACATGCATGTATACAAAGTATTTTGTAATTTGTCAGTTCATCTGGTTATCATAATATTGATGTATTGCCATGGATGGACAGAAATTAGCTTTGTAGACAAAGGACATAGTGGTGGGCAGGCGATTTTTGGCGGTTTAGGAACCAATAAATTCTTGATTTTATAGATCGTCACGACCGTAAACAAAGTTATCCGTCGATACCATCGTTATAATACAGACTTATGGATCAAGGCGATAACATTTTTGTTTTGATAATATAAGATTATCTATTGTAGACTAATTACCATTATATAGTATAAATTTACTATGTTCTATTGTGATTCTGTGAATTTGATTGGCTCTTTCACTGTTCACTATCTGCTGATAGTCAACAGTTGTGAATAGCCAATGAAAATCGTTCTTCTATCAATTTTGACCAATTACGAAGCTTCATGTACATGACTGACAAGAATCGCTTTGAGAAAAAAAAATAATGGCGTCGCGACAATTTGCCGAAGTTTAGGACCAAGAAATTAAATATTTAATTGAAAGAGCAGTTCCAGAAAAAACGAAAATAGCAACAAAGTATGGAATGAAAAGTTTTAATGGTAAGTTACATGTATATATGAATTTGACATACAATTTTGTTCAACAGAAACATTTTTTCTCCCAACGAAAGCTGCAATAGAGAAAAAAGTTTTAATGGAAAAGTTTTAATGATAAGATAAAAGTTTTACCTGTGTATCCGTAAGAAAGATTTCTTTCACACCTCAGTGCGCATGCACATCGCGCGCAGTGTTTGAAACCTTCGTAAACACAATATAACATTTTTTCCAAAACATACGCTACCCCACATTTTTATGCAATGAGAACATTTATACTAAAACAATTAGTTTTCGTTTCGTTTTCTACGAGCGATAGTCACTATTTGCTCGTAGAAAACTCGGGCTCGTAGTCGTCTAATAGTTAAATAGATCACAATACGTTTTGCATAAATTACACGCTTTTTTTATAAGAACCAGTAAATTTTCTAGGGCTCATTGTTTCTAAATTTTTAGTGATCATAATAGAAACAACCAGGCACACAAAACTATGTACCTCACATTATATGATAAATTTGAAAAATCGTGAAACGTTTTCTATTTTATATTGAGTTTCTAACTTAATTTATGAGTTATCCAATTTGAGCGTCGTTCTTATAAAGTTGTTCTTACAAAAAACGTATATCTCATGTGGACGTATCCTTCGTAGATTTGAAGGAATATTAAAACTAAAGCTAAAGTTTTAAAAAAGGATTATTATCACTTATTGATTGAAATTGATGGTATTGTGGATCAATCTGTAAGAAACTACCGTTAAAGTAACTGTAACGCGACCTTGCGAGCGCCAATTATTAGTTCTCTTTCTCACTGGACAAGTGCTTTTTTCATATCTTCTTCTTTTGAAATGTGAAAATTGAAAATTGAATGATGCTTAAGACTACCGTCAAAAATGATAAACATTCTTTGTTAAAGTTGTCCGAGCTTCCGCTAATCTAAGGAATGATGTTTTCAGAAAATATGGCAAAATTGTATTTTGACTCTTTTTATTTTCATTTGAAGTATATTTTGTTCTATAAATTGTAGTTTGAAACGTATTAATCCTTAAATTTGTATGTTCTAGCT
>JAOTRI020146939.1:0-10434 GCA_028564885.2 Zoanthus sanctaehelenae
GTAGTTGTTTTAACCAATTCATTAATTTGCTTTGATTTCCTGCTGAATTTGTGCTTTGTGACAGTGAAACCTCTTACAGGATATTTTAAAATCTTTGTACGTTGTCTTGTTCGATGACCTTATCATATTGTTCTTTTTGCCCATATCCATTTCAGATCTAGATAATGTTGGTAACAAAATAACCGTAAAGTTTAAGTTGTAGGCCTTTTCTCAGTAATATTTTGTGGATTTCCACCGAATTTTCCATTTTCCTTTTTATCTCTTATACAAAAATCAGCAGCCTTGTTTTTCATTGCGAGTGATTTGCGGTTTTCTCAAAGCTCGTTCCGGTCTGTGGTCACGTTTCATAATAAACAAGGAGCGGAGCATGACGGGAAGTGACAATGGGTCTTTAATTAGTCAATAGGCTCATTACATCTCAAAATCCTTTGTTATTTGTGCGGGGTCAACGTCATATTTCAATTGGGAAAAGGAAAACAGTAACATAGAACAAAGAAAGTCATCAGGTTTCCCATTTAACTCTACTATCTCTGTTAAAAAAGCTATATTATGACGTTTATTCAGTTTCTTGTCACTTGTAGCTAGGGACGGTAAGGATGGAAATGAATTGAAGCTTGAAAAAGTTGGACTAACCATCTCAAATTTTGATTTCATTAGGTATTAATCTCACAGTTGAGCAGAAACTTTCGGTGAATTCTATGAAATGAAGCAACATCCGAGACTAAAATAACATCTGGACCAATCAATATTAGTTTAGAGTACCATATACAAGATTCACATTTTTTCACAATAGACACTAAGTGAAGGTCTGAAAATAAACATTCTGTAAAGAACGGTATTATAGAAAAAATTAAAAAGAAAACAAACTGAGTTTGTTTGAATTATGAATTCAGGAGAAATATGGCTAATTATTTACATATTAATCACATTCAAAAGAAAAGTGTTTACTTTTTCAACTTTGATTATTGCAGTCAAAAATGCTTTCAATCTAGAGTTGATTAAACCAGATGTTTCGAGTACTTATTTACGCAAATAGGCTGCATACAGAATGTATGGTAAAGAAAACAACTTACCTGATGGTACAACAACACTAAACCTCAGCTGATCATAAAGTCGATTCATCTCCTCGTCATTTAAGCTTCCACTGCTGCGAGGCCTCTGTCCATCATGAACATTCCCCTGTAGTCGAGCTGATGCATATTCGTCAAGAGCATCAAAAATTCTATTGTCCTCTCCCTCTACAGTCAGAAATGCATACACACCCTGACCCATTGGTGCACGACGACCGGCCTCGAAAGTAAACTCATTACAGTCGGCTGATTCATAAGTTCGAATAGTTGTGAGCGGCCACTGAGCAACCACTGCACGACTCCTTTCTAGTGCTAGCGTCACACCCCACTTGGAAACATGCAAGAGACACTGCTGATCCTTGGCACCAATCCTTTGCATCTGTTTGGAGCTATTGGCTTTAACACGGAACGTTTTACCTACAAACAGCAATATGTAACGAAAACCCTTTTTTGAGTCGAGGCTAAATATTCTTAAATATTTTGGAGATTTTAGCCTCAAATGTTCTTACAAATGTTAATATAATCATACGTAATTGGTGTACACACTTTTTAGGCTCGGAAAAATTTACTTTAGTTAATGTAACAAAAATGTAGTAAATGGCTGCTGTCCAGGTACTGTCAGTGTATCTAAAAAGATACAATTCCAATCCCTAATCTGTTCTTTTTTTGGTAAAGAGTGCGATTATTATTTCCACAAAAATTAAGATCCAGTAGTTGCTAATCCACAGCTGTTATTTAGGAACTGTTATCCAAACAAAAAGGATTCAGTGATAAGCAAAGGGAAACAAAACCTTACAAAAAGACACAATAGCGAGTCGTGCAAATTGTTCTTGTAAAATTTTCATGTCTTTTATTCTAGTAGAAAACAATGTTATACTGTGTCAAAGACCAACAAACATGTCTCGGCTAACCTTTTTTCTTTAGGCTTAACAGTATTTCCGAAGTTAGTGATTCGATATTTAACGTTTGAGTTAAAGTAGATATACTTTGCATTTACTGTAACTAAGATTCAATTAGTTTGGTTTGCATCTGAAACTGTATTTGCAGTAGTAAAAATTTTTTTTCAAACCACTTAAAGTTCTTCCAAACCATTTTTTTCAAATCAACGAATGCATAGGTCTGGTTGTTTTTTTTAACTGTTTTATTCTTTTGATGTCAGAAGAAACGAAGGCTTGAAGTAAATATGGTAAGAACAAGAAGAAAAAAAGGAGAAAAATATAATTGAAAAAAAAAGACAGGTAAGTAGAAATTGATGACGGTGTAAGAGTGGGGTTGTGAGTGGAAGATAAGGCTGCTCATAAAAACCCAATATAAAAAATTACACTGACTGGTAAAATTTTAACTAGTTTGTAAATTTAAAGCTTTGAAAATTTCATTCGAAAGAGTGAATTTAAACCACATCATAAACTGTACAGCACAAATCTATAATGGTGTGACTATTTTCCCGAGTTAGTGCTTACACGAAGATCACATACTTCACATATGATTCGAAGTAGAGAAACTAAATGTACTTACCAGCTACCCTGGGATTCAGTCTTGTTTGCATCTGAAGCTGTATGCACCACAGATCCATCACTGTTTCACTCTCGGCACAAAGTACTAATGTCTCAATGTCATTTCCAACTTCAAAAACATAAGGTTTCCCTTTAGTCTCTGGTCTTTTGTAAACTCTGTACTTAGGGTAAAGCTCCAGTGTTCCTTTAGGTACCTGTCGCCGCCAGCCCTCTTCTTTTTCAAACCGTTGAATAAAGGGCTGCTCCGTGGATGGGTATTTCCTTAAAACGTAATAAGATTTCTTCCATTTCTTAGTGAAGGATTTTCTCAACCACCCTTTGTTCTTAGCGTTGTCTTCAACTGGTCTTTCTAGCCAACCCTAGACACAAACAGAGCCAAGTAAAAGTTTTTGAAAATCATAACTCGTATTCTGTAATTTCTACTGTTACAGAGCTTCCAATGATTATAACTTGGTCGCAAGACCCTTATGTACTTCTTAGCATTGTCTTCATGCTGATCAAAACACAAATATACATTCTACAAGCTACAAAACAATCTATCATTGGCAATATCAACATGTTCCACAATAAATAACTGCAACCTCAAACTGATGTGTCCTCACAAACTCAAAAATTGTGCTTAAAGATCAACATTTTCGCATTACTTCTTCGAAGGAACACTTGGTATCAAGTCAGTGAGTCAGGGAGTTGTGGTGCATTAGTCAACAATCACGTCTCCCAACGCTGTTACTCGAGTTCTATTCCTAAATAAGGCATGCATAGGGTGAATTTTTGGTCGATCTCCAAATAACTGCAAGGGCTTTTCTCCAGGGACTCCAGTTTTCCTCCCATACTGGACTCACAGCTAATACCAAATGGATGTGGAGCTATGCTCCGAGGTCATGCGTGTGCCTTATAGTGGCTCTCGGATGTACCTTCAGGTGCTTTCGGTCCAAGCTGTGTTCTTGCAATTTCAATCTCTGGAACAACAATATGGGTGACTAGTACACAAATATTCATCGTCTACATCATCATCACCCACATCGTCATCTACATCATCATCATCCACATCATCGCCTACATCATCATTTACATCATCCACATAATCATCCACATCATCATCTACATCATCATCCACATCATCATTCACATCATCATCAACATCAACATCATTATCATATACATCATTATTATCATAAACATCATCAGTACTTATTCCAATTAGTGCTCCAAGTCAGTGCACCATTTCAAGAGCACATATTTTTCAAATTCATATTAATTAATGCTAACTAATTGAGTGATAAAAAGTGACATCATAGGAACTAAAAACTGTGAACTTGAATTCACCTGAGAGATTAAGATTTAAAATGTATCCTTGCGAAAAACCAGCACTTAGTAAAGAATTGAATTCACCTGAGAGATTAAGATTTAAAATGTATCCTTGCGAAAAACCAGCACTTAGTAAAGAATTAAAAAAAGGAGTTTAAAATAAAGCCGGATTGACGCTATTATCCTATACTTCAGAGTCAACTAAAGACAATTCTAAAGTCTGTCTTCTTTTTTCAAACCAATAATCTGAGCCAACGACAGAATTCGAATCCACAACCTTCCGAACATTGGTAGGACGCCCTATCCACTAAGCTACAAAGACTCTAAGGGCAGTGAGGTCATGTCTTAAGTTCTTTTTAGGGTTATATATAAAACCCTCTGTCTCAAAGGAGCACTCACACATCACGAGTCTTCTTGACTTCATCAAGGGTTTTATGAGCTTTGTTTCTGTACGATAACAAGCAAGCTAAGTTAAACAAAAGAGTTACAATAAGATTTGTACACGAACAGAGTCAACGATTTTGATAAACAAGTTAAATAAAGGAACAAAATCAGCATGTTAGTGCAACTTGACTCCATACAAATACTTCTTAAAATTGCTTGTTTCTTAAAGTCCCTATATTGCATCTGTTTGGTTCTTAAAGTCCCCATATCACATCTGTTTGGTTCTTAAAGTTCCTATATCGCACCTGTTTGGTTCTTAAAGTCCCTATATTGCATCTGTTTGGTTCTTATAGTCTCTCTATCGCATCTGTTTGGTTTTTAAAGTCCCTATATCGCATCTGTTTGCTTCTTAAAGTCCCTATAATATTGCATCTGTTTGGTTCTTAAAATCCCTATATCGCATCTGTTTGCTCCTTAAAGTCCCCATATCGCACCTGTTTGGTTCTTAAAGTCCCTATATTGCATCTGATTGGTTCTTAAAGTCCCCATATCGCACCTGTTTGGTTCTTAAAGCCCCTATATCGCACCTGTGTGGTTCTTAAAGTCCCTATATTGCATCTGTTTGGTTCTTAAATTCCCCATATCGCACCTGTTTGGTTCTTAAAGTCCCCATATCGCACCTGTTTGGTTCTTAAAGTCCTTATATCGCATCTGTTTGGTTCTTTAAGTCTCTATATTGCATCCGTTTGGTTCCTACTGCTCGCTACATCTGTTACATGATGTTTTTTCTTATTAAAAGAATTTTTACGATTTCGCCAACTCGGGCCACAAATAAACTATATGCCCCCCAAAAGGCATGTGATTGTCCTATTATTGTCAAGCATTTTTTATCATGAACCCCGTGCTCAGGAGATTTGGGCGACCACTCCTTTGTAATTGACGTTAAATAAGTATCTTATCTTAATCCTTTCAACCCTAGTCAGTTATCAACAAACAACTTCTCCTTACATAATACGTACAAATTAGAACATTTGGTAAAGAGAAAATGAAAATTGCTCAAACAAATAAAACTACTGAAGATTAAAAGCTAAATTCTCTCAAACTTGTTCAATGAAAAGTATGGGCTCAAGTTGGGAGAATTTAATAATACAACTGGGATTGAAAGGGTTAAACTGTGATTCGATGGTCTATATCATTTTGAAACAATTTTTGGATGCTAAAGATTTTTCGACAATCGGACAAAATTTTTGTCCAAAATTATATTTGTTCGATTTTTTTTATGTTAATGCATATGACATTGGGACCTAAGTCTGGAAGATTGTAAAGTGAAAATGGCTTCCATAAGAAATAAGATCGATTGTTCTTAAAGATATAATTTTACTCATAAAGCAATAAATATTGAAACTTTGTTGGAATAGATGGGGAAGTTGAAATCAACCAACCAATTCACGGTTTCTACATGAAGCCAAGGTGAATGTTGAGCTGGCAAAGTTAGAAAAGTACAAAATACTTCTCTAGTTCTGTAACAGGTCAACTATCACCTTGGTTTCATGTAGAGAGTTGGTTACCTTTCAGGGACTGAAAAATGGTCTAATACAAAACATCTCATTTTTGTTCAATTTTAATTCTGTATCACAATACCATTTTCATAAAAGTTTCAATACCAATCAGCCAAATTTATACAGAAGTAAAGACACAGTCATTTCAAAAAGTCCAGCCACCTTGGATAAGGAGTCATTTATACATAAACGGCATAGTGCATGCCTCTTACTGAAAAGCATGTGGTCATATGTGTGCATCTACGCAAACAAAAAGTTTATGAAGTGTAACGTCTTTTTATTGCACGTCGTTAAAAAAGCAATTATACGTGTTCAAGGTAAAAAAGCAAATACATAACAATTAAGCTTATCTTAAAAGATCATGTTTCTTTTCATTTACGATCTTCGTTTCATTAAGTTTTCGTATCTCTTTTATTTTGTTTCTTTCAATCCAGCGATCGAAATTGCTTCTCAAAATGCATTGGCGGATTTTTAACTTTCAAAGTTCTTTTTTGTTTATTTATAACTTAATATTTTACCCTTAAAACAAATTCGCCGACCGCTTCAGCCCCAGTTCTGGAACATTTATAATAAAGAAACTAAATTGCCGAGGCAGTGCAGTTTTTTGAACATCGAAAAAAATATTTAAAAGCGACAGATTGCAAATGATGCTAATTAAAGCAGCTTTGTTACGTGAACCAATCAGAATGGTTGATAAAACAATACCATTGTGCGACAAAACATTTCGGTTTTTATTCGTACTGAAGACGTAATGTGTCAAGTACTACTACTGTCAAGTACTACTACTGTTAAGTACTACTACTGTCAAGTACTACTACTGTCAAGTACTACTACTGTTAAGTACTACTACTGTTAAGTACTACTACTGTCAAGTACTACTGCTGTCAAGTACTACTACTGTCAAGTACTACTACTGTCAAGTACTACTACTGTCAAGTACTACTACTGTCAAGTACTACTGCTGTCAAGTACTACTGCTGTCAAGTACTACTACTGTCAAGTACTACTACTGTCAAGTACTACTACTATTGTCAGGTACTACTATTGTTAAGTACTACTATTGTCAGTAACAGTGACAAATTGCTTTATTGGCATGACATAATTTGTTTTACATATTGCCAAAGTTAATATAGTTATAACAAATAGAAGATAATTAATAATTAACTAATTCTAAGTAAAAAACAGTGATTGATAAAGTTTCCGGTACATTGTAGTGAAGATTTGTTAATTGTTTCAAATATATTTTGACAGAATGTGTCTTTATTTGGAAGTGGGTCGTAACTGAGTTTAAGAATTTGTTGTTGTATTTTGATGAATTTTTCTGAATGGCTTTTGTAGAGAGAGCAATTGAGTAATATATAAATTTTGTTTTCTATATTGTTAGATTCACGTTGTTGACAAATTCTGTCTTCTTGTGGGAGTCTTGGCCTGAAGTGCCTTGCTGTCTCTATGCGTAATTTCTGGTTACTAGTAATAAGTTTTATAAAAGATTTTCTAGCATCATGTTTGAGGATATCTATGTAATTAATTGCATAAAACCCCTGTTTATTTTATTATAGAAAGTAAGTTTTTTAGAATTGTTAAGTTCTCTCTGCCAAAATTTTAAATAATTTTCTGTTATTTTTTTTAACAAATTTGGTAATGTATTCGTTCTCAAGAATTCATTTTCAATGTGTGTTGACATTTCGTCACTCGGAGAAATAATTTTAAATAATTTTACAAGAAAGCCTGAAGAAAAATTGAGATACAGTTACAGTAACCAAAGCCATTTGCTCAAGATCAAAAAATGGCAAAAAGAAAAACATTAATCATTATCTTGTAGAAGTTATAAGGAAACAAATGCACCTTTAGAAATTTATATTCAACAGAGGTTTGCCAATCCCAACAATTTTTTCCAAATACATGTATGGCTTGAACAGGAAATTTTGTGATGAAGCACACTTCTCAATGAAAACATGCACTAACCAAATATGGTTGAATGGGAGCAAAGATTGAAGGAGTGGCCTTTGTGAACACTTGCCTTAGAAAACTGTTAAATATATCTCTGTAAATTCAGTGGCCTGAGCATTTGGCTTTTAAAACATATAAAGCTTCAATTGAATAACTGCGTTATAAGATTTTATTAAACTCAATATACACAAACTGAAGGTTAAATGACGTAACAAAACGTATGACAATTGTATCAACAATGTACTCAAAGTGAACAATAACCTTGTATCTCTTACAATAACATACCTCGTATATATCTTCCACATCCTCCAATTCTGCCATAACAGCAATTACGCTTTTTTATTGTCGTGGCACAACGCAGATACGTGGCTCACATCACACTTTCCCTTTTTTCGAAATACAATAATAAATCTGCAATTGCTAGACTGAGTCAAACAAACAGCCTCATCGAATGAAGTTGCAACCAAACTTTTTTCACTCATTCATCCTTAAAACCAAACAATCCAACAAAATCTTTGTCATGACCAAATCAGTAACAATTGATCGACTGCTGGAGTGTAATACAAACTTGGCTTTCTTCCTCCGCTTCCTCTGCCTGATACCAATGATGAACATCGATTACGCATGCGTTTAATTTCAGACTCCACAGGCGGCCCAGTCAAGCAGCAGATAGTTTCAGTTTTAAAACTGAAACTATAAAAAAAGTTAAATTAAGGCAGCGGCGGCAATTAATTGAGGGGGGGATAGGGGAGGGCAAGATTTCGGCCGGCTAAGGCGTCCAACAACGAGCGCGGCAGGCGCGAGAAAGGTAGGGAGTCTGGGGGGAAATGTTAAATTTTTAACCCTTCTGGGTCACTGTTTCCTGCATTTTGAATTTGAGATGTAATTTTGGTTTTACCTCAAGCTAAGTTTAATGCCCCAGTTACAGTTTCGTCTACGAATTCACATTCGTTAATAGCTAGCTAAGGTC
Source organism: Zoanthus sanctaehelenae (assembly GCA_028564885.2). Classification (NCBI taxonomy): domain Eukaryota; kingdom Metazoa; phylum Cnidaria; class Anthozoa; order Zoantharia; family Zoanthidae; genus Zoanthus; species Zoanthus sanctaehelenae. The sequence continues at coordinate 8,756 of JAOTRI020146939.1, forward strand.
CTTAAGGTTACACAGTAAGATAGAGGTCCTTTCTGCAAAAATTGCAATGGCGCGTTACATATTATTTCATCTCCTTTGAATAAAGTTATTCTTAAAGGGTTATTAGATCTAGAATCACTACATATTTTTGAAAACTTGAAATTTTTTTTTCTTATTTGGAGCTCGAAAATCAGGACTACCACTTTCACGCCACAAGATTGGACTCCGTCTTGTTTTAAACAATACCTATCAAAACGGTATTTTGGGAATCTAGGATGAATGTTCTTCAAAAAGTGTGTGCGGAAAGTGTAGGTTATTTGATAATTATTGTTCTGTGTGGCAATTTGTTCGAATGTTTGTGTTAAAAATGCAGATCTTGTACACAATCATTCATAACTGTGTTAAAATACATTTGACAGCTTTTCCCGCACACCCTTTTGAGCTTCCGGTTATGGTTAATGATGTGTCAAAATTTCAGAAAGATTGATGAAATCCAGATTGAATGCGGACTATGTTAAATGCATAGTTTTCGCCAAAATTTACTAACCGAGAAAAAAGCCTGCAAAGTTTTCGCGGGAATTTACACTTAATCCACGCCCCCTCTCATGATAAACAGAAATCCATTAGTGTTGACCAATCACACTGATGCAGGAAATGTGAGCGTGTTGACCTCATACTGTGTCAGCATCCCGAGTTCATGTACCGCATCGCTTTATTATTTCGCCAATTATATAAACTTTGTCAGCATGGGAAAGCCAAAATCACAAGGACATTGAAATTAAAAAAATCAAAGCAATCGAGTGATGAGGATAGAGTTATGACCTCAGCAGAGATAAAAGAGCAGATGCTCTTTGAAATGCGATAAGTTGGGTAAATGAATAAATTTTAAATGAAATAATTCTTTGTTTATTGCAACTTCAAATGATTGTTTGCAAAATACGATTTCCTTAACATTGACAAAAAACTTATATATATCAAATAGCCTTGAAACATCAGTTGAAACAAGGTCCAGAAGAAGGAATAAAGGTCCTAAACCCAATCCGACTTTTCATTGAAAAGCTTTTGCTATATATTTGTTAGAAATTGGGGATAAAATCCTGAATAAACAAAGGAATATACATGCAAGCAATCTTTTTACGTGACCTTATACTTGCTGTGACTAACAGACACCCGACACTTTGCACAACGCACCCAACCGTGAGAACTTTGACAAGAAAGTAAATACATTTCCCGCGAAGGATGAAAGTAAAAATAAACGTTTTGCTTCATATCTTCGTTATACGTTAGTTTAAAAGTAAAGGAGATGCAGTTTTCAGCAAATGATAACTCTTTTATGATAGAATTCAGAAATGGAAAACACCGAAAATCAGAAAATGAAAGCTTTAATCTTATTCTGTAACCTTAACATAATTTTTTGGGGGGTGATGCTCCCCCAATATTACTTTTTGGGAGTGCCACTGCCCCCCTTTATGCCACCACCACAGCAAGCACACGATGATGGGAAAATAGATAATTTTCACTTAATTTATGTAAATTGTGGTATTTTTCGTTTAATTTCAATGGGTTTTGTAGAGTTTTCCTAATCTGGCCTTCCGCCACTATGTACTGTACATAACAAAACCTCCATTGGCCACTACAAAAAGTACCATAATACTTTTTGCTTGTCTACCCAAAGATTTGCATAAGCATTGTTTCCAGTT
>JAOTRI020146950.1:0-10434 GCA_028564885.2 Zoanthus sanctaehelenae
AACATGTATGCTTTAAAAAAGTTTGTCGTTTTTATTAAATGCTTTATTACGATTGTGCTGACCAGATCATATGGTAATACATAACATATTATATTAACTTTGGCGAGCATTGTGGCGTATTATCCGGGCTCTAACGGACATTATTGCGGGCTCTAATATATTTTTGAGCCCGGCGCTAGAACACAACTTTCATTAAATAAATATCCGCGTTTCTCGCTGCGCTCGGGCTAAAATGAGCCTGAGTCGGGCCGAAAACATATTTACGCCCGCGAACATCAACTATATTGTTATATTAACATACATCTGAGATTGGGATAAGAGCACAATTTCTAATCAAAAGCATTGCTTCTAATTGGTTCATCAAATAAAAAATGTCTATTATGAGAGTAAACTAACCTTCGTTGATAAAAGCTGGAGTCTTCACGATTTTGTTCTTTGTGATTGGTAGAAAAGTAGAGTTTTCTAATATAGAATAAAAACATTTTGACTCATTAAGGGACAATGAATCACAAGTCTAAATCAAGCCAACAATGATAGTACGAAATCAGGTCATGCTTTTAAGTAGGACAACTATTGCATTTAATGCAGAATTGTTTCTGTATGCTGTTCATGCTAATATATAATTATTTTGACAATCCTGCGGCGTATGAAATGAAATATTTCGTGCTAAATATTTAATTTGTTTAAGGCGGCACGTAACCTAAAAATGTATGAAATAGAAGTTTTTTTGGGAGAGGGGGGTTCTATAAAAATTCAATTTTTTTCCTTAATTAAAAGCTAGGGGACTGGGTATGGCCAGTGTATGTGATGACACGTAAACGTTAGTCACGTGACAGTCCGCATCGTTTTTCAAATCATTTTCCGACGAGTGGTTTCAAGGTGAAAAGCGCAAAAATAATGCCATTTTTGTAAAATTATTGGGCAAATCTTGGGTACCTGAGCTCAACATTAAGGGCTGAGAATCGAAGGCTTAAAGCTTGCTAGTATCAAAGAACTGATTATTGGCAGTGTGATCATAGCAAAATCAGCCAGTTTGCTTGGTTGGAGCACTGGCTGATTGCTATTACATGGAAAAGGGGCCCTACGAGTGTTTGCCTTAGTCCCAGCCAGTAGCATTTTGCATTTCTCTTAGTTTTATTGAAAGCTTAAAAAGTCTAGAGAGCCTTTAGTGCAAAATGTTAGCTTGGTTGGAAACTTAAAAAAACTTTCATTTGTGGGCACAGTTGTTTCCCTGTGCAAAATATTCCGGGTTTCCCATGATGCAATGGTGCTATTTGTGTTCTATGGTTGATCGACTGTATATTCCAACAAGAAATGAGTTATTTCAGCGCAGGTTTTTCAGGTTTGTTAATAAAAACTCTATTTTACTGTAGACGACAATTATATTATTTTCATGTTAATGGAAAGTTGAAGGTATAATAAAAGAGTTAAGACAGCTTGTGTTTCAGGAAAACTTTGTTGTTTTTCACACCCATTATCTGAGTCAATTCATAAATTTAAGAAATCTGAGTGCAATCCATCTCATTTAGCCTCAAACCCTGGGTTACTTCATATTTTTTCTCTCTCTTTTTATGTGTCACAAACCCTTCTCAACTGTTGTTTCTTGAAAAAGTGTTGAAATTGAACAACAGGATATTTTTATTTACCCCTTATGACTTTCAGCTTTATCATCTAAGCAAAAATGCTTCATTGCAAACTGACTGTGATTATAAAATTGCCCATTATATTTTGCTTGAATATTATGTAGGGCAAACCCCCTTTGGAATAAACCCAAAACTAGGTAACTCTGTTGTTTTATTTTAGTGTGGCAGGGAGAAATTGAAGGAAAAAATCTTGTCTTTTCTTAGTTTTAGGCTTAAATATTTTTCTCTCAGCGAGTAAAGTTCTATGCTCAAACGAAAAACATTCATACTGTATTCTGTAAAAATATTTTCAAGTCATTCGGTTTTGTTATTTTGCTCATTTTTTTTCTCAAGGAGAGGGTACTTTTAAGCAGTTTATTGAGGCTGGCTCTGTTACCATGGTAACAAGAGACTCAAACAGGCAGTTGCTGATCATGTTTAGTAGTCATCTGTTGAAACATAGTATAAATTCATTGAAAATTTTATATTTGAAGAAAAAGTTCTTTAAGGTTAACTCCCACCTTAAGACCTTCTAGTATAAACTGGAAACGGTCTAACACGCAGGCTACATTCTGATATATAAAGGACAATAAACAAGTACTCAAGGTTACCTTCATTGATCATCGGTGTATAAACTATTTAATAAGAATATTGATAAGATTATTTTTTTTGTTTTTCATGATATTTACAATGTACGTTTCGTGACAGAAGAGATTTATCATAATAACAAAAAAAATTGAGCGAAAGACTGATAATAAGCGCAATTTGCGACTGATTATATCTTCGTCAACGTAGATAGAAAAATGCAGCATTAAACCATAAACAAATAGATTTTAAGTTATAAAAACATAACTCAAATGTTATTAGTAATTTATCAATATCGACTACTCTACTTTATGTTCACTTGATTAATATAATTCAAAGAAGCAACAGCCAGAACTGTGAAGCCAAAATACTCAAGATTATATTAAATTAATGATTTTATGTTAGAGAGCTGAACTTACTTTGATGGCTGGGAATTATTGTTTGCAAGTTTCCGCTCGTTGGGATTGGTGAAGAAGTTGTACCTTTAACTAAAACGAAAATTCTACCATTCTTTGTATGAAGATTGTACTGATGATATAAATTTCATAAACCCCGGCTTTACAAACATTGCTAGGAATGGTTTAAAATACAATCAAAATGCAAAATTTAGACACAAAACTTTTGTTAATAATAATAACAATAATAATAAATTAATAATAATAATAATAATAATAATAATAATAATAATTTAGAAGTTATATAGCGCCCTTTTCATATGGATATGATCAAAGGCGCTTTACAATGATCAGTACAAGGTTTCACTGTTGAGGTTCTTAGATTGTCCGCTGGAGTGGCTCACAGATAATATCATCAAGAAATGCCCTCAGAAGAACAGACAGACCACAACACCGGGATCACTACCCTACTCTTTTCGTCCAGTGTGTGGGTTCTTTTAAGTCCCTCGAGAGAATGGACCTACGGTTTAACGTCCTTATCCGAGAAGAAGCGAAAGTCTAACCATTTGCAGATGTTATAGCAAAGGCAGCACTTTCTCCTCAATTATTTTAAGAACCTGAGTGGTGGTCCGGCCGGGAATCGAACCCGAGACTTCCCGCACAGCAGACTGGCACCTTACCAACTAGGCTAACCAGGCGGCGGTGAATCACTCGTAGAGCAGACGTTTCAGTGGGAGATTTTGTCCTTCTGAATTTACCAAGAGAAGAACGTTTTAATTGGCAAAATGTTATTGTAGCTCGCATCATACCAGACATGAAACAAATGCCAAAAAGCTTAAATTCATTCGTGGAACTTGTAGTGGATGAATTTCAAGCATTGTGGAAAGGTGTGAGGCTACACACAAGCAAGTCAGTCATACCGCTTTTATACCGCGGAGCCATATTGTGTGCTGCTTCAGATATTCCAGCAGCAAGGAAACTCTGTGGTTTTAAGGGCCATACACAAGTAAAAGGTGTTCAAAATGTTTCAGATTTTTTTCAGGGTCAGTTAAAACAGGCTTTGACAGATCAGGTTTTCACAGAGAAATTAGGTCGCCTCGAAGTAATTTAGCGCATAGAAGGTATGCAGGAAAGGTAAAAAGAGTCGTAGCAAATAACAAAATTTAGTGATCTTTCAAAAAATGTTGGAACATATTACAGTGTTCATTAAAACTTGAATACTTTGATGCATTTAGATTTACTGTCATTGATCCAATGCATAACCTTTATCAAGGAACTGCAAAAAACTATGTTCAAATTGTGGGGAAAAAAAAGAAACTTCTAACTGATAGAACATTAAACTTGTTGAGAAACATATTGAAGAAATGGACCTTGGAACTGGCTAGGGGCGACTGCCAACTAAAATATCTTCTAATTATGGAGGATACACAGCCAGCCGGTAGAAGAATTGGACCACTGTTTATTCCCTCTATGCATTAGATGGACTTCTTGTAGAAACCCACTTAAGATGCTGGCATACCTTTGTTTCTGCTTGTCGTTTTCTGTCAACACCTATGATATCTGTTACAGATTTAAAGAAAGCAGACATGTTATTTCTCAAATTTGGGAAACGGTTTGCGGCCCTTTATGGAAAGAAAGCAGTCACTATGAACATCCATGTACACTGTCATTTAAAGGAATGTGTTGTGGGTTTTGGTCCTGTCTACAGCTTTTGGTGCTTTGCTTTTGAATAATTTAATGAAATTCTTGGAGCCACAATAACAAACAACAGATCAATTGAAGTTTGACTTATGAGGAAACTTATTAGCTCAAGGTTTGTGTGGAACATAGGTTTGCCAGAGGAATTTCGAGAAAACTTTTCTATGATTTTTAACAACTGTTGTAGTTCCAATTCTGCCATTGAATGCAAGCCCAATGGCTCACCAACATTGTTGATGACTAAAATTGCAGAAAATACTCATGCTTTCAAGAATCTTTGGGCAGATCTGAGTTGAGTGGTAATTCGAAAAGTGTATAAGCTTTTTCATTTTGAGAGAGATGACCTGGAGATGCTTGCTGGAACATATTCCATTATGTATCCAGAAAATGAATTAAGGCCAAGTTATCTTGGACAGACCTGCCGCCGGATTGGCTTAATCGTTGTTGCTGGAGAAAAGTTTGTCTCTAAGGCTGAATGCCGGTCATGTAGATGAGCAAGATTGATGGCATCATGGGCTGGCCAAGACGGACAGATTGATTTACGGGCGCCATTAAGACCAGGACAGGTTAAATTCCATTTTGTTCACTCTATGAAACTTGACAATGAGTATCTCCAGCATGTCTTTGCTTGTGTGCAATGGTAATCCCAAGATGAATGTAGAGAACAATTCAAAAAGCCAATTGAAATTTGGAAGCTGGGAAAATTTGATCCTGCTGGACTCGCTACTTTCATCCCAGTCCAAAGACTATAATGTAAATTTGCAACAGCTACTGTAAATGTACATGGAAGCAAAAAAAACTTAACCAGCCCAATTCTTAGAACTTTAGCTTAAAATCAGTACTAGGTAAACGTTCAGTAACTTTCTTTTCGTTTACATCACATAAAAATTAACATTTACATTTCTTAAAGCTTGGTTTTCATTAGTCGGGAAAATCCCAGACGATCGGGGATTTTATTTTTACTGACCTTCCCAGATTATACCGAAATCTCGGATAATCGCCAGACATCTGTCCTAGATTTTCCTGATTATAAATTTGGCTGGTAATGGAAAGTGCGCCAAAAATTGAAACTTAAACACAAATGTAACAGCATTACAGCATCATGGATAAACGCGAGTATGCATTATCTTACTATCTGAATTATGGTGTCCATGTCTGGGGCTTCACATTTCCCTCATTATTAACTGCATCATTTATTATACAAAAAAATTGAATAGAATAATAACTTGAATAACTTCAATAGAATTATAACTTTCTCTGACTCAAAATCCAATTCTGAACCTCTTTGAATTTGTCATGCTTCTAAGACAGTGTTCAAATTATCAGTAATTATGTCACAATCTCTTTTTTTATCGGTAGCCTTTCAAACTGTTACCATCTGCTTCAGTGAATATTTCAACTGATTCAGTTCTTCTTTTCATTCCTATTCAACGAAGCAATGCTGGAATTGCCAATGAGCTGTTGTTATCTCCGTTGCTGTCTAGATCGACTGATTTCACTAAAGTATTTGGTACAGTTGGTCAGTGGCCTATATATTTTTGAAGCTTATCGAGCCTGCAAATCTTTCGTTATTGGAACAACATCACTGCCAGATCCAGTACGAATCGATTTTACTTTTTTTAAGATATCTTCCATATCCGGTTGTGATAGACGTGGTAGTTGTAAAAGCGACTGAAGTTGATTAGTTTTGTAAAAATATCTCAGTTCCGAAAAATCTTGAAAAAATGAAGTGAGAATTTTTTCCAACGTCAAGAGATATAAAACTAGCATAATACTGAAAACTGTTCAAGGCAAGGACTGGTAAACGTTTAGAGTTGATGAGCTCATCAACATGCCAGAATTGAAAAAAAAACTGCAGAGCCATGCATATATTTTCTTCAAGTCCTTTCTCCAGCTGTAATAACTAAGTACGCCTTTCCCCTGTACCACGGGGGCTTTAACTACTTAATCCAGTAAAAATTATTTGAGTTATTGAGTTCCGATTTCTCTAAACAAACCGAGCGGTGTTGATGGATCTGTAACGGAAGAAGCTTTCAAATCTATGAAGAAATTATCAGTAAATAAAAAATGGCAGAAAAAGCATAACGTCCTTAATTTAATCAAATATATGCTACATTCCGGTTAAAGTTCACAATAACGGCATCTTTAGCCAGCTTTACGCTTTACTACTTTTCTCTCCTTTATGTAAATTTACATTAAATACGTAAACCTAAACTTTAGGCCCCATTACAGCACCTTTAAACAGCTTTAGGCCGGACAAACTTTACACACGTTTACAAAAATTTACGATTTTTTTAAAGGAGCGTAAATTTGCAATTTCATGCTGTGTTAAGGACTTTAGTAACTGTCTTGGATGGGTATTGAATAGTTATCGTCGCCTTTGTCGCAGTTATAGTTTTTGAGTTTGGCTTCGTTATCGGAGTTGAGGTTTATTGAGGACGTAAAAAGTTTGATTGAGATCCAGATGTCCTTGAAGAACTACAAGTAGGCGTTGAAGAATCAAACTTAAGTGACTTAACCTCTACTGATTGAGAAATTGAACAAGATTCCATGTTTCTTAACCTTTTCACTCTAAAGGTCTCACTTTCAAATTTCATTTTAATTTCTTTCCTTAAATCAGTAAAAGCTCATTCTAGTTGTTCTGATTTCAATAACCATCTGTTGCAACGATTTGTGCAAAAAAGCAAGTTACTTTCAGAAAAAATTTTAACGTCAGTGGACAGCGCTAAATTAATCAAATTTGAAATGTCATGGCCTGATTTTCCAAGTATTTTTATCCTTTCTCTGATCCTCGAATTTCCATGACACAAATAACAACATTCTTCATCACTTACAAGCTTTCTAGGTCTCATGTCTTCCATAACTAAACATGAGCAACAAAGATCTTTCGAAAAACTGTTTACCCAAGTGCAGACAGCTTCATGTTTCGCGGGAAATCTACATCGCCTTTTAAAGTTGCTATGTGATTGGCCAACATGTGAGGTTTCAAACACAATGGGAATGGAATGTTCAGCTCTGTTCCACAGACGTGTGTGGGGAGGGAACTGAGAAGGACTGACACAAAACCGTCTAGGAGCAGGCTAATCATTCGGCTGAAAGTACTTCAAAGCGAGCTAAATCAGACAAAGTGCAATTATTTTGTTTCTCATCGGAATATGAGTCACAAACGCCAATGCAAGAATTGCTCACATGGGCGGTAGCCTGCAACCATGGCGACAAGCACAAAATAATTAGGCAATTCCATTGTAACAGTACCAACATGAGGATGTTCAGAAAACAGAAATGAATGTCAATCATTCAAAAAATGTTTCAAAGCAAGCTAAATTGGCCAACCTGCAATAATTATTACTGTATAACTTGTATGAACCGGAGACATTTAGTGAAAGAAGGAATACGAAATTGAGGAAAACGAAAATGCATCTCGACTTTTGTATTCAAGCACGAACATTAAACCAGATTAAAAATGAACATTGTTTTGTACTCACAGGAGAAATTATTTGTGTTTGATGTCTGTTGCGGATCTCATTAACTTGGTTTGAGCAAAAATATAATTTCCTATACATAACATTTCTTTTAATTTCCCGTATGTGAGCAAAAGAAGGGTGAAGTACTCAAGCAAACAAAAAAACCCGGCTTCCCAAGTTTGAGAATTTTTTCTTTTTATTTTCTGTTATTTTCATTTTATGTTTCTAATTATTTGTTTATTCTTCCAGTGTTTATATCCCAATGTTTTTTTCTAGTTATGCAATAGTGCGCATTCCTTATAGAAATAAAGTTTTTTAATCTTCTATTTGCAAAACTCAGCATAGCGTAGTGGTTAAGTGCGTCAGCTTTAGAAGCAAGAGATCCCGGGTTGGCACCACAAGTAAATTTATAGGTTAAAGCGTACTTTGATACTCGATTATGCGTTTACAGCCGAGTAAGTGAGCAACGTCATCGATGAAGTAAAAATAAGATCTAAGTAAACTATTTTTTATATTTTCTCCTTTTTCAAACGACATGCTTATTTCGAATACCGAAAACACACATGTATTTGAAAAAGTTTACAATGTTTTGAAACCCTCGGCAATATTGATACAGAATACTCATAAACATCTGTGAGCACTTTAATGGTTTATTTGTTTTTGAAACGAGTAAACAAATTCTAATAAGGTTTAAGCTTAGACACAAATATCCAGATATTTTTCAGATATTTCTTGATATTTAGAGAAAATTGTGTTTATATTTGGAATTTCTTAGAAGTTTTAGTGCTTAGTAGATAAGATTTTCATTTGATATTGAAGTGAAACTGCTTTGATTCCTGCCTTTCAAGCCCACTAAATTTAGGCCAACTGTAATTCAGCTATCTTACCCATGGGTTACATATATCATGAGTCTGCTGTAAGTCGGTATGCGGATTCAGGTTCTATAGAAATCCAATGTGGAGGTAGCATTAATGCTGCTTAGTAAATGCTCGTTAGGTTCAGAGCACTGTGCAGTCAAATGTTTTACGTTTTCATTTCTTTTTTCTACGAATACTTCAATCATTTTTAATGAAAGATTTTTAGGAAAAAAACGAGATATTTAGAAAAACTGATTTTTAAGAAAAAAAAAACAGTTGGTGGTCGCTGAAGTGGCTTCTACAATTTGTAAATGCCTGGCATGTATGACACATATATTGCAAATGTGATTGTTGTTAGCGTCTCAAACCCACCATTGCAAGTACTATGTGTGGAAAAAATCAACGTGGTTTTTAAAGCCTTAATTTCGAAAACTTCTCAAATAATCTTTCCCTCAAAAAAAACCCAAACTCGAAGAACTAAGTAGTCAAAAATGTATTTTCAAAAACTATTGCCGTAAATTTTCTAAACTTAAAATTTGTCACTCACTTATATTTAGGTTTATAACTGTTAAGTTTTGGTTTCACTATGTTTCTACTATAGAGAAATACACGCAGAGCTCTAGTCATACGCAAAGACTTTATTTAACTCATAAAAGAATATTGATCACTGATTATTACAATAAGTGTCACGTGACTACTTTCCATATTTACAATAACATGTTAAATATACAGATGTTAACCGCAAGCGTTAACTAAAACACTACAATAACGCCATAATTTATGGATTAGTACTGTTGACGATACGAAACGGGAAGCTAAATTGAGAAAGATTATGCAAAGACAAGCGCACCAAATTTCTATGTTCCAACAATATTAATTTTTACCAGGGTAAACAACAGACTGGGTATGCTCAGAAAATTTTTGCATTCTTGGATGGAAATACAGGGTGGAAGATATAATGCCGGAATCGTATTTGGACGTTGTCGCTTGTAACTAACAATGACATAAACCCAACAGAAAATTTCCGACAAACTTCAAATGGTATGTACTAAAACCCGAAACACCGAAACAAAACCACCGGAACCACCAAAACCACTGGAACAGCCGACACAAAACAACAAGAACAACCAAAACCCGCAAAAATCGCAGTAAGTATCGAAAGTGATAAAACAGACTGTTTCGATCACTGAAACATAGGCATTTGCCTAAGTACTGAGGTGAGTTTATTCAGCATTTTTGCAATCATTCTGGATAGCTTTGCAAAGAGTTGTTTTTATGTAACGGTACTGAAATTGAAAAGGTTTTCTTTTTCCAATTTAGTAACCTAAGTAAAGTTATTTAACATCTGAAGAGAAATACTCGGAACAACTTTTTTAATAGTGCTCTTTGCATTCTCAGTTTCATCAGTAGCCAGTATAAATTTCAATACTTGTTTCCTACAGCAAGTAACAGTTGAATAGAATATAAACCACGACTTCCTTTTCTTATTATTCTCTTTTAAGGTTTGTACACTCATTAAAATCCCCTCGGTGAAACAATGTTAACTAATAAACTGTTAAGTGCCCCCAGCACATAGCGGTCAAATCATGCACAAAAATCCAACTAGAACGCTTTCGACCAATACCATGGCCTTTAATTCTGAGTTTTTCAGCGACGAGAAAGTTCACATGCACCCGACGTCATACTGGTGTGTGAACTCCAAGACCCATTATAGAACTACTTTTAGGGAACTTTTGACTCCGACGAAGGACTAACGTCCAAAACGTCAGTATTTCTTTTTTACGGTGTAGAATTTACATTTTTATTACCAAAT
>JAOTRI020146960.1:0-10434 GCA_028564885.2 Zoanthus sanctaehelenae
ACTGTCAAAATTGTCGTTAATTTGCCGTCTTTCTTTTTCGCCATTAGGTATTTTTAGATGAATTCCAGAGTTACGACCACAAGATCAAAACCAAATACCGTTCATTTTAAAAAACAATATCGCGACCAAATTGGTATCCTTAGCGACCTTTTTAAAACGTACGGTGTCCAAAAGGCGAATTACAAAATAACTAAGCTTGGAGGTCTGCTAAAGCTAAAAAGAGTTTATATTTGTTTATTATGTCTCAAATTGACTCAATTAATATTTTATATCTTCTACCATACAGCTTTTATTCTCGTTTGTCCTTTGTGCCAACTTACTGCGCAGTAAGGGAGAGGTGTGCGTAGACGAATGGAAGTTTCTACTCACGGGAGGGGTGGGTTTGGATAATCCTCACCCAAATCCAGCTTCTTGGTTACCTAGTCGCTCTTGGGACGAAATTTGCCGACTGGACGACATGAAAAAGTATGTTTCTTTACATATAATATTGGCATTTAGGTGACATTAGCTGAAATCTTTGAGTACCAGCGCCTGCTGGGAGCTAATCTGCCACGATTTAGTGTCCCGTCCAGGGGAAATTTAATACTCTTATCCGTTTAACACTATGGAAACCGGATATAAGGGCTGGCTCCTTGGGCCACTAGGCTTGTAAAGGATTTAGCTTAGCTTTTTACCAATAGATTTATACCTTTGCAGAAATACCTTTTTGAGCCCATTATGGAAGTTATCAAATGCTTTAGCCAATGAGCTATATGAATTTATTTAGAGAGCGGGTTAATCAACTTGTTCGTTAGTAGATGTTAAGAATTCTTTTTTTAGGCTTAGTTCTAAGGATCCTAATTAAGGTAGCTTTTGGTATACAATTGAATATAAAAACCAACCATAAAAATTAATTTCCGCCAGTTTGCCTGACGATGTCGTTGCGATGATGACCAAACGTCGCTTTTTATCATTAGTTTTTATCTCTTGGCGAGCTATCGGGATCAGTTTGGGGATAGCAATGTCAGGCGTTAACATTAGAAAATTTGTAATCGAGTTTAGATCGTCTCAAGTTCGGCAGGTGCATTCATGTATTCGTTTAATAATCATCGAGGATGCTCTTATTCGGCTACCAATGAAAGACGTTCAATATATCAAGTGATATTTTGATGTTCGGTGCATGACCTCGTCGGCAAACAACCACATGTGGTTGATCACTCGTACAGTGTATTAATGAACAACAGTCAAGATATGGCAACTCCCTAACACAGTATCTTACTTACTCCTCGAGCTTACCACAGGATTCTTTTGATTATATTGAATTGTTTAGTTGTACAGAAAGGTTAACCGATTTATCAAAAATTATACAAATGCAATTGCTACTTTCTTGTCGATTGATTTTTATTTTTTCTTTCTAGTTTCCAAGGTTTTCGCCATAAGTTTCCAAAACTTCTTGATGGATGGAAGGCGATTTACGACAGTAATGTAGGTTTCGTGAATCTTAACAAATGCAATGAAACAGTGATTTTCCTGATTATTTTATAAACAACTTGCAGCTGTTTAAACGTATTTTCGTCTCCCCTAAACCCAGGTAACTCTCCTACTAAAACCTTACTGAACCATTTATTTTCTTTCCACTCAAACCGTACTAACCCAACCCTAATATTTTACTGTTATCCTCTACTAAAACCTTATTCATTCAACCCTAACCCTTTACTGTTATCTCCTACTAAAACCTCATTCTTTCAACCCTAACCCTTTACTGTTATCCCCCACTAAAACCTTATTTATTCAACCCTAACCCTTTACTGTTATCTCCTACTAGAGTCTTATCTACCCAACCTTAACCCTTTACTGTTATCCCTCACCAAAACCTTATTCATTGAACCTAACCATTTACTTTTATCCCGTACAAAAACCTTATTTAACAATAAAAATAAGGAAAGGGATTTGACGTTAACCCTTTACTGTTATCCCTACAAAAACCTCATTCACCTAACCCTAACCCTTTATTACCCAGTAATGAAACCTTAAGAAAACTGCAACTTTTTCGTACTTCTTTCTTTGAATTAATCCGTATCCCAACAGTCCGCGAAATACTTATTTTATACATTTGTTTTCTGTTTTGTCTTACATTGTTGTATTGCCTTCGTTTCAATTTACGTATTAGGAACCTCAGAACGAAAAGCTACCAGGTGACTGGGAAGAAAAACTGGAGCAGTTTCAGAAGCTTATTATTGTTCGTTGCTTGAGACCAGATAAGGTTCGTCAACATTCATGCCTATCGTCTATATATAAAGCTAAATATCTTAATTTTAAGTTTGGATAGAGTTTTTTGCCTGCTTAGAAATACATCTACTTATTTAATTCATTATAATTCATTAGACTTAGTTACCGTGCTAAGGCCTAAGCCGTTGACACCGTCTTAAAAGGCAGCGATATCGTCCAATGATACATTTGTGCCGGTGAGCCACTGCCTCAAAGTAACATAGGCTCTGTCCATACCGAGCGGCCGGCGATTACTTTGCGATAAGATCCGAGAGCAGCCGAAAATACCGCCACAATATTGCTCGAGTTTCCGCCATCGTCGTCTCGTTGTCAATGGCAAAAGCTGTATCGAATCACGTAGCATTTATTGATCACATCTGAACCGATCTTTGACGAAGTGTTCCTAGTTTGGTCTTGAGTGAAATCATCTATTGGATCATATAATGCAGAAGAGGAATACTCTGGTACCACTCACAATTGCATACGCTATTCAAGATAGGCCCTCGCTAAAATTAATCTATAAAACAGAGTTTATATAATGAACTAGTTAGCATGGACTAAACACATTTAATAAAACCCCAAGCCAAGCACGGTAATAAGCACGAAACGGTTCTAGTTTAATTACCTCCAACATAATAACAAACTATTTAGTTACTTGCTCTATTTTGTACATACCTACCAATCTACGTATCTATATACATGCCTATCTAATTGCTAACCCTTATTATTGTTTTCAGATTGTTCCCGCCTTACAGGATTTTGTAACTGAGAAGCTTGGCAAGCAGTTCGTAGAGCCTCCACCTTTTGACCTTGGCAAGGCATTTGCAGACTCTAACTGCACTGCGCCGCTCATCTTTGTCCTGTCCCCTGGTTCTGATCCAACTGCAGCACTGCTTAAGTTTGCAGATGACCAGGTAAACCTTTGCTGGTCATTAATTAATTGTTGTCCGAGTCAGGTTGGCGTAGTGGTTAACAGTCGCGTATTCACTTCTACGACCCGGGATCGAGTGCGCACGTGGGCTTAGATTTTTTAATCTCAATCTTACACTGAGGATTTTTATTCGTGAACTCTGGTTTTTTCCAAATTCGACATTCACACCAAGATCTTGCTCGTCGAGTGATTAGATATTAGACTTTGGATAGGACGAATGGCAAACAATTCCTTTGAATTTGATGCTGAATAAAGTATTTTTTAATTAGAGTATTAAAGCATTTTAGGAGGCAGCCCAGCTAAATGGATACAGGCCAAGGATTCGAATGCATCAGGTTTAAATCTCGTTGTGAATGAATTTGTCTATTGGAATCTCTGAGTCGGTCACAACGATCTTCAGCTAGCCAACTTGTTACCAACCTAACAATGAAGATTCTAGACCTAGCCTTGTGGTCAGGAAGAAAGTTACTAATAACTCAATTTCCCATAGGGCTTCAGTGGCTCAAAGCTGAGCTCGTTGTCTCTTGGTCAAGGTCAGGGCCCCATCGCAATGCGCATGATCGACAAAGGAGTGAAGGAAGGCACTTGGGTGGTGCTGCAGAACTGTCACTTAGCCACCTCGTGGATGCCGACATTAGAGAAAACCTGCGAGGTAAACAAATAATCTATCAGCAAGTTGTCTCAAAATTATAACGTATCTGCTCTTGCAATAAAAATTATAACGGGAAGTCATTCCATTGTACTACTAAACATAATCTGAAGATGGCGATCTGATGACAGCTAAATTATTGAATTCTTAGAACTGAAAATTAGCATGGCTTTTCTTTATAATTTTCTGCAAGCCCCAATAAACATATTCCTTTTTCACAAATAGTTTTTTTTTTTTTTTTTTAATGTATTTCCTTATCAGTCTACATTGGTTCTTGGCAATTGTATTTTTCTCGTCACACTTGTTTTTCCAGTCAAAGATGGACCCGCTCAGAATTGCTTGCAAAGAACTTTGGTATTGTAACTGATTTCAGTAAGAGTGTAGCGACCATTTCGCGGACATCGCATTTTTATTTATTTCATTCATTTTTTTTTGAAGCCTGATTTTTTTAGAATTGTTTTTGGAGTTTTACATAAATTGTTGTAACAACCAGTTGTTCCAGAACGTCATCCCAAATGTCTGGGGGATTTTTATTTCCACTATCGTCTATAAAAGTAATAAAGTGCTTATCCTATAAAGCTTTAAGCGCTTTACAATTTTACAAATATATACAGGTTTTAACAGTTTGAGGGTCTTAGAAAGTCCGCTGAGCGGCTCACAAGTTATGGCACAAATTGGCTGCCGATAAGAAGTGCCCTCAGTTGAAACGACCGACCACAACACCGGGATCACCACCACTGCTCTTTGCGAGAAGTGTTTGTGTTCTTTTAAGTCCCTCGACAGAGAGATCGAGAGACTGGTCCTACGGTTTAATGTCCTTATCCGAGAAGACGCATTTACAGAACAAAGGCAGCACTTTCTCCTCAATTATTTTAGGACCCTAAGTGTTGGTCTGGCCGGGAATCGAACCCGAGACCTCCCGAACAGCAGACTGGTGCTTACTAACTTGGCTAACCAGGCGTCGGCTAAAAAACTGTTGGTCTGTGTGTTTATTGCAGGAGCTGAACCCAGAAACGACTCACCCTGATTTCCGCATGTGGCTGACCAGCTATCCGTCACCAAACTTCCCCGTCGCTGTACTGCAGAATGGAGTGAAAATGACAAATGAACCTCCCAAGGGACTGAAAGCTAACATCATGCGGTCGTACCTGGGAGATCCAATATCTGATCCCGAGTTCTTTGGCAGCTGCAATAAACCAGTTAGTATCTTCTCTATGTATTATCAAAGATGTTACGGTGGGGGAGAGGGGAGCGACAAATTTGACACCTTTTAAGAAACCAATTCTATTTCCCACTATGGAAAAATCCTTTTTATAAAACTCGATAGTTTTCTCACTTAACTTTTCTATATTTGAAGAAGTAATAACGTATTTCTAATTTTTTCAACAACATTGGAAAACCTGAATTGATCTGAGTAAGGGTTATAACGCTTAAAAACGTCAGTTTTTTCTTTCTTATTATTTTTTTTTTGCATTCTCTACGGGGGTGATTTCAAACATTCCAATTGATAGAAACAATTTGACAAATTGCTAAGTTTTACTGCAGTGACGAAGTCAATGCGTGAGAGATGGATAAAGAGGCCGGGTTATACAGTATATTACAAAGCAAGGTTACGTAGTGGTAGATATCTGAAAAACAAAGAGAAATGAGAGGATAGAGATGAGATTTTACAATTCAACTTCGAAAATACAATGAGCTCAGGTGAGCCAGAGTTCCTATTATCGAAGACGTTTGATGATATTTTTTTACTTATTTTTGCAGCATCAGTTTAAGAAATTGCTGTTTGGCCTGTGTTTCTTCCACGCCTTGGTACAGGAGCGTCGTAAATTTGGCCCACTCGGTTGGAATATTCCATACGAGTTCAATGAGACTGATCTTCGCATTAGCGTGCGACAGTTGCACATGTTCCTTAACAAGTACGACGTAAGTACGACCATTGATCACATCAGTCGCGGCTTCAACGAATAGTAAACTAAAAATTCTCTGTAACGACATTGTGTTGTATCTGTCAACTCAAAGTTTACGAATAATATCCTTCAGTGACCCTTGAGACACCCATCTCACTATCATTTCGCTGTTTTGTAGAACATTTCATTTTCCACTCGAATTTTTTCACTGAACCTTCTAAGATATAGGCCGATTAAGGGGCAGTTGAAGTAGAATATTTTCTGAGTTCAGGAAAATCGATCGTAACGTACGTTGATTTAATTCAACAATTTTTACATGCAAGAGAGAGTAAAGTGGGGATATATAGAAGTTTATAATATAACTACGATATAACGCCCGCTCTGATTGGCTCAAATCTATGCTTTATTACACCGATAAAGTCATGGTTTTAGCTTTCTTGTTTTGCTATATCATAAAAGCATTAGAGCACAACTTTCAATGACTTTTGGGCGAAATAGGGCACTTGTGATGTTTGGAGAGACACTCGAAATGTTGTGTAAAACCACTTGCCTGCGGCTCGTGTATTTACAACTTTCTCGTGTCTTACCCAACATCACGCGTGCTCTATTTCATCGATAAAGTCATAAAAAGTTGTCCGTTAATGCTTAATTATAATATAGCTACGATATAACGCGCGCTCTGATTGTTTCATATCTATGCTTTATTACACCGATAAAGTCATGGTTTTCGCTTGCTTGTTTTTCCGCTTGTTTTGCTAAAAGCATTAGAGCACAACGTTCAATGACTTTTGGGCGAAATAGAGCACTTGTGATGTTTGGAGAGACACTCGAAATGTTGTAAAATCACTCGCCTGCGGTTCGTGATTTTAGAACGTTTATAGTGTCTCTCCCAACATCACGCGTGCTCTGTTTCACCGATAAAGTCATAGAAAGTTTTGCTCTAATGCTTAATTAAAGGATGGAACAAAGGCTAGAAAGAAGGAGGAATAAAGGGACTGTTGAAAAGGGTAAGAGAAAGGGGAGAAATTTGAAAAGGGGGGAACGGATGGTGGAAAAGCTACAAGGGGTGGGAAAAAAAGGGGCAAAGGTTGAGAGAAAAGGAGGAACGGATGGTACAGAAGCCGGAAGGGGTGATAGAAAAGGGCAGCCAGATATAAGAGTTACGAGAATGGTGGCTGTTATAGTTACAAGTTTTTCAATAGGAAAATATTAATTTTAGAATTTTTAAAATTTTTAAGTTGGACCACAGGGCTCCTGTTGCTGAGAAAATGCAGAATTAATGTAAATAGTTTTGAATAGCTTAAACTTCGTGCCGTTTTGTGCGGTTAAGGTATATTCTTTTAATGTATAACGTTATTCACATTAAATAAATATGTAAGAAAAACCGGAGTATTGATACATGCGTAATGAATATGTAATATTTAAATGATGATTAAAATTATAAAGTACCACAAATTGATGGAGCCAAAACTATTTGTAGAATTGCACTCAGACTGGGTATCTTGCTGATAAACAGTAAATGTTCTACTACGTATTTTCAGTAGCATATTCTTTATGTTTGTTTAGATATCAATGACAAAATGAAGATTAATTAAAACAGTTGATAAAATACTCTCATCGCCAGAAACAAGCATAGTTTTCTCTTCTAGTCCCTTATCTGTTGTTTTGTTTTTCTATTTATTGTTTATGCTTGCAATCTTTTCTTACAAGTACTATAATTTTACTAAAACGTTTCCGATTAATTTTTCCAACGCTTTCCCTGACAGGATGTGCAATACGCGGCTCTTAAATATCTGACAGGCGAGTGTAACTATGGAGGACGCGTAACAGACGACCGTGACCGTAGGACACTCATCACAATCCTCAACAGCTGCTACACCCCTGAAATAGTTGATGAGGAGCAATTCAAACTCTCTCCAAGCGGCATGTACTTCGCTCCTAAAGACGGAGACTACGAGTCCTACCTTGATTATGCCAAGAGTTTGCCGCTGATTCCCCAGCCTGAAGTCTTCGGAATGCACGCAAATGCCGACATTAGCAAAGACCAGCAAGAGACAAATCTACTCTTCACCAGCATTCTTCTAACGCAGTCACGTGCCTCATCTGCTGGGGGAAAATCCGATGACGATATAGTGTCGGGTGTGGCCGAGGATATCCTCAGCAAGCTTCCTAAGAACTTTGATACGGAAGCAGCGCTTCGGAAATACCCGACTACCTACACGCAGAGTATGAATACTGTACTGGTGCAGGAGATGGTCAGGTTTAACAGACTTACAGAGGTGGTCCGCTCTAGCCTCGTTAACATACAGAAGGCGGTCAAGGTTTGTTTCCTACAATTAGTTTGCTCTAGTTTTGCCCTACGGTCCTAAAGGGCAGGCACCAATCCCATTTCCTAGTCCATTTTTATCTAAATCGCATCACGCAGTGCTGAAATCCTATTTTCAGTTTTGATTTTTTATATCTTATCTCATTCCCAATGATCAATTCTTTCCCGCCTGTCTGACTTGAATCCATTTTCCAGGGGCAAAATTCAGCCGAGCCTGGTTCCTACTTTACGCCTTCAGGACAACCCTGTTTCAAATTGCTTTTAAAATAACTATGAGTTACCCTAGATATCATTTTCTACCTTCCACTCTTTAGAATTCTATCTTCTTAGATAGTTTGGTGACCATTTTCATTTGCATGACAGTCCCAGAGACAGTGATTAACATTTTCTCTTTTGTCACATTTTCTCTTTGTCCTGGTGCTGACTCACCGATGTAAGTAGGTAACTATTAAAAGATAGGAGAAATAACATTCGTTCTGTAATCGTAGGGTCTGGTTGTGATGTCCTCTGAACTGGAGGAGGTAGTGAGCGGTATTCTGCAAGGAAGGATTCCTGGACTCTGGATGAAGAAATCCTTTCCCTCCCTCAAACCTTTGGGAAGCTATGTGAACGACTTGTTAGCACGCTTGAAGTTCCTTCAGGATTGGTACGACAGTGGTCCGCCGCCTGTGTTTTGGATTTCTGGTTTCTTCTTCACACAAGCTTTCCTCACTGGCTCCAAACAAAACTTCGCTCGTAAGTACACTATCCCCATCGACCTGCTGACGTTCGATTTTGAGGTACTTGACGACAACAAACCAAGTAACCCCCCCGAGGACGGAGTTTATGTTGACGGATTGTTTATGGAAGGCGCCCGCTGGGACCGAGACACGCGCTTCATTGGGGAGTCTCTTCCCAAAGTTTTGTTTGACAACATGCCCATCATGTGGCTCAGGCCCTGTAAGAAAGATGATATAAAAGAAAATCCGCACTACTTATCGCCTGTTTACAAAACCAGCGAACGAAGAGGAACACTATCTACAACCGGCCATTCGACTAACTTCGTTATGGACATGCGCATTCCGTCTGACCAGCCCCAGTCCCATTGGGTCAAACGCGGTGTAGCTCTTCTTTGCCAACTCGACAGTTAGTCATGTGAGATGGTTGTACATGTTTTGCGACTTTAATTTGAATACTTTTGAAAAACGATTGTGGTGCTATTTATAGGATTTACAAATCTAGCTGAATTACTGCTCGGTTATTTTGGTTGTGAATTAAGATAAAAACTTTTGGTCGACAAAATATGCCTAATTGTACAAAGTTTTCTTTATTTCTACTTTTAAACGCGGACCATTCGTTTATTTTCATTAAATTCTTATACTGCTATAATAAAAAATATAATTTTTTTTTTCTTAATAGCTTTATTGTTTTATTTTTTTGTTGTTGTCTGAACTTTACAAAGTTTTACTGTATAATAGAATTAAATAGACTAATACCAGATTTTTCTACCTTAGTTCAGTGTATTTAATTAAAACTGCAAAAGACATGAAAAATACAAGGACACTGCTTGTGAGTTTGTTGCGTGTTAGAAAAATGATTTTTAAAAGTAAGAAAATAAGTAGTTTGAAGTGAACTGGTTGAGTTCCAGATTCTCGAAAAATGTCAATCTTGAAAGTTTTCTGGGAGCACTGACTTTGCTGTTTGTAATGGTGGCATTCGCCAAATTCCTCTAAACTGTTGAAAAGAGTGCAAGAGTGTTCAAAAGGATAGTGTCTGGTGCTAAACCGAATTCATGTCTGTTTGCATTCAGGAACTTTCAGCGGTGTCAATTCATTTGTTAATTTTGAAACCTAAATAAACCGTATTTATTATAAAGAATCAAAGTATGTACCGTTGTTGTTTGTTAAAAGTTTATGCTGCCTAGTTTAGCATTTCGGCGGCTGCAATGGCAAACTAAAGCGCTTTAGAATCGAATGTAAGAATTAAATAATGGCAATAATAGTAATTGAACTGAGTGGAGAGCGATTTGCTTGAAAATCATACGCTTGATTTCGAGATTGAGGTCATAAGTATGAAGTATGATATCAAACCAAAGTTGCTTAGTAAAAGGTTCACTCGACCATTTTCGCATTGCAGATGCCGCTAACTTGAATGACAACGGACTCAGTATTTGCAGTCCTAGCCTTAATATGAAGTTAACAAAAGAATTTTGATGATTTTTTTGTTTAGGGCACCAACATGGCCGCTTTGTCTTTTGTTTAGGTCACCAACATGGCCGCTTTGTCTTTTTTTAAGTCACCAACATGGCTGCTTTGTCTTTTGTTAGGTCACCAACATGGCCGCTTTGTCTTTTGTTTAGGTCTCCAACATGGCCGCTTTGTCTTTTGTTTAGGTC
>JAOTRI020146971.1:0-10433 GCA_028564885.2 Zoanthus sanctaehelenae
ACCACTTTCATAAATGGTGGCTGATTTAGTATTCTTTTGTCTTTATTCAAATTTGCCCGGCTAGCCTCGTTTGGGTAAAAATATTCTTTTGTATTGTTCACTCAAAGACGAGGCTAGCCGGGCAATTTTGAATAAAGAGAAAAGAATACTAAATCAGCCACCATTTATGAAAGTGGTCAATTCCATGTCAAAAATTTAATAAGATATATTTATTTAATTTCAACCCGATCACATAATAACAACAAGTTAAGAAATACTCAAGAAAAAATAGCCTTTGAAAAATGTTGTTTGTTCTCATGAAAAAGGAATCAAGCACTGATACGAGGCTTTTTTTCCTGTGCTTTATAACCTTGAATTGAGTGAACCAAACAGAACTCTAGAAACGCAATATTCGAAGTCGAAAATTTAATAATTAACTATTATCCGTCAACGTGGAGATGAATAGCAACCTACAAGATAATTTATTTTATTTCTTATTAAAATATGGCCAAAAACAACTCAACTACTCTTTCGCTATCTATCTTGCGCACGGTCATTCAGATAGTAATTATATCATTTTTCACGGTTGAGTGACCGAGGTGAATACCGCAGGATATTCGGTGTTTAATGAACCAATCAGAGCGCGCGGAATATACAATTCATCCGTTAGCTTATTACTAATTCCTATTATCTTTATTACTTTTTCATTAATGATCATCATTGTTATTACTACCACTGATTTCGCAATCATCATCATCCTTATTAACATCTATGTAGTAATATTGAGAATAATATAAGTTTCCATTCGGTTATTTGAATTGATAACACAATAACGAAAAAATACATCAAAATCTGTTCTTGCGATGACTTTCTTTAAAAATATATGGCTTTCTTTAAAAATATATCCTGCGGCTTGTAAAAATGAAAAAAATTATTGAATTAGACAATTTTTTCTGATTACTGAGTAGATATTTGCAGTGCAATACTATTACAACAATATAATTAATAACTTTGAATTCCGACTTTCGCTTCTAAACATAACGTCCACCTTAATAGTTTTTCAAGGATCTCAACTTTTTCATTTATTCCCCAGCCATGTGTTTAGCTTTGAGTCATCTTTGCTACTCTCATTTTGGCATTGCAAGATAAGGACAAGGAAATAATTTGAGGTTAATAACACTACGTACCACTGGTCCTGGGGGTCCTCTCAAACCTGCAACAATTGTAGAATTTTCAATTTCTATAACTGTAACCTTTAGGCTTACCATTGGAGTATCTTTACTTTCATATGCTACCCGAATGCTGCTGCTGCTGCTGCTGCTACTGCTACTAGGGACCTTAAGCAACGAGGACGGGAACGTGAGCGACAACGGCTCTATGAAATCACCTTTTTGGTTTAGTCTTTATTTTTTTTGTTTGCGTCATTAAGGTTTTATTTCTTTGCTTTCCGCTTTGTGAATAGAAAAACGATTTAATGTTTCTCCATGAAGCTAAACAAATACTGAGAAAGTTTTTGCTGTTACGTCCACGTAGTCTCGCTCAACTCCAAAACAGGTGTTTTCACGTTGTAATTTTAGTGACAACTCCGTGCACGTGCTCCCCTCGCTGCATTCCAACGTGCAACCATTGTATTTTCTATTGTTCTCTGCCATCGTCGTTGGAGTCGCCGTCCTAGTTGCTTAAGGTCTCTACTACTACTACTACTACTACTACTACTACTACTACTACTACTACTACTAACACTACTACTACTACTACTACTACTACTACTACTACTAACACTACTACTACTATTATTATTATTATTAGTAGTTGTAGTAGTACCTATCCGATCTCATCTGCATCGCACAAGCTGGCCGTTACAACCTCCGCAGGTCAAACCGTGGACTCCTTCTTGCGCATGCTCGCTTAAGATCAAAGAAACTCTCGCTGACCACTCCTTTATGCTTGCCGCACCAAACTTATGGAACAAACTGCGTGCTGAAATTCGCTCCAGTCCTACTTTAAATATTTTTGTCTGCAAACACATTTTTTTACTTTAGCTTTTAATTTATTCTATGAGTAAGTTTAATGTATTGCGCGTGGAGATTTAGTACTGCTACTAATACCATTACTACTATTATTAATACTACTATTATTACTATTATTAATACTACTATTATTAATACTACTGCTACTAATATCACTACTACTGCTATTAATACCATTACTACTAATGATATTACTATTGCTGCAAATATCACTACTACTGCTACTAATACCATTACTACTATTATTAATACTATTGCTAATAATATAGCTACTACTGCTATTAATACCATTACTACAACTAATGTTACTACTGCTTATAATATCACTACTACTGCTATTAATACCATTACTACTAATAATATTAATACTGCTACAAATATCACTAGTACTGCTACTAATACCATTATTACTACTACTATCACTACTACTACAATTACTACTGCTACTAATACCATTACTATTATTATTATTATTATTACTGCAATTAATATCACTACTACTGCTACTAATACCATTACTACTACTAGTCCTGAACAATTTTTAATTCTGTACCTTTTTCTCCTTTTTGTCCCGATGGTCCGACAGGTCCTGCTGGTCCCTCATGTCCAGGCTTTCCAATAACGCCCTGGGGGCCCTGTGGCCCCTGTACTCCTTGAGGACCCCGGGTTCCATTAAAACCTAGTTCAGTTTTTAAACGTCTCTTGTAAACGTTATGATGCAAAAACTAGCATTTTAATGCTAATCACTGTTTAATAGGTAAAACGTTTGTTATGAAGAATAGCCTGAATTAACGTTTAGAGAGAAAGCGAAAAGTATACAAGAGAATTAAAAATGCATTTAAGAAAAAGGACAACACCTTGAGCGAACAAGACATGATTTGATTATTTTCTGATTATCTTCAGTTATAACCGGTGAAGCCAGCTAACATAAATTGGTTAAAAAATGAACTAATACGATTTATTAAAGTAAGAACAATGCATTATAAAGTTGTCCTTTTTCTTAGATGTATTTCTTGTGTATTTAGAATTATAAATGCAATGCAGCAAGAAAACAAAAACCGCAAAACAAAATTCGATTGCTGCAACATAAAGACCAAAACAAATCATAACTGAAATAGTACAATTTTATACCCACCCTGAGGCCCTCGTGGTCCTTTGTCACCTTTGGGTCCCGGTTGCCCCTTTTCACCATGCTGCCCTCTGGTTCCTGGTGCCCCCCTTGGTCCTATATTGAATCAAAGGCTATATGAGCTACTCATTCATGAGAAATGTCAATCAAAAAATGTCATAGTTGCTTGAAATAGTGGTTTTTATGACTGTAGCGAAGTGAAAAGGTGGGTTCATCGTGAAGTCACAGATCTTTGACTTTTGGTCTAGGCAGCCTGCCTACAGGCTCTTTTGTTTTCCTTTTATATTCCGAAAATGGATAGATCGGAAATAATGCTGAACTGGCTCGAAGGCGCTGCTAACACATAACACATAACGGCTAACAGAATCCCATATAATTCCAATACTCCTTCATTTCGCGTTTCACGCTCATGAATGAGTAAAAATGGTGTTTAGCTTTTGACTTCGTTGCTGGCCGATGGATTAACAAGTGCATGTTTGTAGATTTTCATAAAAATAAATAGCTGCCACAAAAATATTTTTTTATTCGGAAAATTAAAAACGGATATTAGATATATGGTTGAATTCGTCGTATTATATTCAATGACAGCAAAGACAGTAAAGGGAATAGGTGGATTATAGTTAGCCATACCCCGACATATTGCACTTACAATGAGTAGTGTATAAAGTGTCATAACACAATCAATACTCACACCCAATAAATCAAATAGCTTTTAAAATAGTTTAAATGTCTGATCGAAGTACGGATGATTATGGATTCGATTCCTATCAACAGCTAGAGTTTCGTATCCCTGCATGATTTTCTGTATGATAATTATCAAATGACGGTCCTGCTATATGTTTAAAAGTGAACCCACTGAGTAAAAAATTCGGAGGAAAACAATTACAAACATCCTAGTTTTATCTGTCTTTGAGAAGATTCGGTGCTGTAAAATATTCGTAATTCTTCGAAGACTAATTGAAAGCGATTATCATATATATGACAACATACCAATTTTTTTTTAATTTATTTTCTAATCATACGATGGTAGATGAAGCATAAATGGATTCAGCTATGTGTTGGTTCCACAAGAACAGTTTCTAAAAAGGGATAAATTTTAGAAATTTTTAACCATCAAAATGGAAGATCTATACGTTAATAAATTGACAGGAATCACCTCTTGTTTTTCAAATTTTCCCATTCTCAGCCCATTGTGGTACAAATAAGCACTCCTATTGTACACAGTTGGCAACATGGCCTCTGGACGCTGTAGAAGTGAAAGTGTCTCGGCTGGTGATCCTTCATCAACGGATCTGTTTATAGCAACAA
Source organism: Zoanthus sanctaehelenae (assembly GCA_028564885.2). Classification (NCBI taxonomy): domain Eukaryota; kingdom Metazoa; phylum Cnidaria; class Anthozoa; order Zoantharia; family Zoanthidae; genus Zoanthus; species Zoanthus sanctaehelenae. The sequence goes on from JAOTRI020146971.1 coordinate 4,447, forward strand.
CAACTGCCTCCACTACAATGGGAGCACAAAAGTAATAATTAATTAACCCTCCATGCACAATCGTATCATGCATGGGCAGCAGAACAAAAGAAATAAGAAACAATTGAATCATTTCTCAGAGATCTAGTGGATTAATAATAAACAGGCATGGATTCCAGTTCCTTAACTTCACTAGTTACACTGTATAGCAACTTAAAAAGATTACAACTTTTTAACCTGTCAGAGGAAATACAACACCTTCTCTTCAATTATTCTACGACACTAAGGGTTGATTCGGTCGAAAATCAAACCTGAGTCGTTCTATTTTAAAGAGAATATGATTTTTTTTTCTTTTTGTTTTTTAGTATTTTGATGTGTGTAAGATCGCTGTAGTATCAAAAAGTCTTAATAATACTCATGAACGTGTTTTTAGGCCGTAAAACTCCTATATTTTGTTAAAAAAGTGTCCCGGGGTTTGGGGTCTAATTGACTTCTGTGACGCAAGTTGTTTACCACGTGCAATCACGAAATGCCTGGATAAGTCTATTTTACTCGCTTAATCTACCATTCTGGTAGCACTGGACGTTCCAGCAACACATCTTCTCCCACCTTTCTTAATAAATTGCTCTGTGGTAATGTTAATAGTGTTTCGGGTAAAACAACTTGACGTCACGGCCGCGCGATGCCAGTGGTCATGTTTTTCGCTCAAAGAGCGTATTTCAAACAAAATCCTGTTAAAAAGATAACATACCGTGAAAAAAAGTAGAGTCCGTATATTTGACATATTAAACTACAAGAAACAGTAAAAATAATTTTATGTCATGTGCACTTTAAAAAGATCGTAATAAATCTGACATTCTATCTGTTTTTCTCTTTCAACGTACTTTTGTAACTAATTTAAAAACTTAAAAATTATAAAATTATTGTATAAAAATGGCTTGCAAAATATATTTCGCTCAATGGAGCCCCCTCGGTTGCTTCGCCATTTTGAAAACACCAGACACTCTGTTTCTCATTAACTTTAGTGTCCCGCTACTTCCAGCACTTCATAGATGCTGCTCCTAACCGTCCTCACCGAAAACCATTCACCAAGGCTCGCAGAGGCTGAAAATGTTCCATTCACTTTTCGAATTAATTAAACTGTCTCTAGGCACTTTATTTATTCTAATGCTTTCGGCTATCTGTCTAGACATCGCATCACTGTCATAAACACTTGTTACGTTCATTTTGAACGTCTGGATCTTCTGTCATGTTTCTCTTCACGGCACTTCCATAAGGCCGATTTTTCCTCTCTCCTCTCTATTGCATCTTTATGTTCCATTCCCCTCGTGTAGGCACTTCTTGCTGTCTCTCCTACATACTAGTCACCAAACGTGTTACACTTGATCTCATATAGGTAACCCCCTGTCGACTACACTTGCCTCTTCCTTCTGTTCCGCACACCATGCAGTTATTATTATCGCATCCTGGTGGCTTGCACGGGTCTGATCTCTGCAGAAGCTCCATGATGGTTGTACCTGACTTCTTTACCACTTTGATTGTGAACCCCTGTCTTTTAATCTCTCGTCGATACCTTCTCTGTAACTCCGAACTTGGTGTTGCTGATACAAAGATGACCGATTCGTCACCCCCTTTCTTATACCAATTATTCTTCTTCTGTATCCTTTCCTCCTCTCGTTCGTTCTTGTTCCACGCTTTGGGCCGGCGCATAGGTCTAACCCCTTTTTCTTCTTCTACTTGTGTTACTCTATAGGCTTTGCGCACAGAGTCTACTATCTCGTAACGGAATTTCTTACTAGATACCCTGAGTACTGCATTCTCAACGCCATCTCTTGAACATTTTCACTAACACTTTTCCAAATCATATTTACTGCAGTTAAGCAACACTCTAAGTACTTCCTGTGTCAGTACTGTTCTTTTCGTACCCCATGACAATGCTGACCTAGCAGTAATTACCGATTTCGAAGAAACACTCTTGCTGTAAAACTCATAAAGAATGACTGATACTCTCTTCTTCTGTCCTTCGTCCTCTCTCTCCCTAACTTCTACCCATACTTTCAAGTCCAATATTGGAAGTTTTCCATCTTGGTTCTTTGAGGGGTAGTCAATTTCTAGCTTGATGGAGGGGTGGATGCTGTTTCATCATCATCATCATTTATCTTCGTCGTGCCCTCGGACACATTGGGCCACAATGTCCGCTCTCCATTCCACTCTGTTTTTGGCTCTGCTCTCTGCTTGGTTCCAAGATCTCCATCCCATCGCCTCTCTTTCCTTGACTGCAGTTCTTCGCCATGTTTCTCTGCGTCTTCCGCATTTGCGTTTCCCTTCTGGGGTCCAAGTAGGTGCAATTTTTGGGTCTGCGTCGGAGTTCATTCTAAGTACACGTGTGTCCTGTCCAAGTCCATCTTCGTTTCTTAAGTTCTCGGTCAATTTGTGGAATGCATGTTATTTTCTCGAGCTCTTTATTTAACATTTTGTTCGGCCAATAGATTCCTAGAATTCTTCGTAGGCATTTGTTGTCGAACCGTCTCAGCATGGATAAGTCAGCTTCTGTCATCCTCCAGCTCTCTAAGCCGTATAATAACACAGAACTCTCTTACAATGCTTCGGTAATTTTTTATTTTTGTTCTCGTAGTAATTGATTTTGATTTCCAGACCGACCAAAGCTAAAACAAGGCGACATGTGCTTTCTTTTTTTCTTGCTGCAATGTCTTGTTTTGCACTTCGATCCTTACTAATGATCGATCCTAAATATTTGAATACTTCTTCTACATTCCTTGTTTTTGTGATTAATGCGCAGTATTTGGTTTTTTTCAGTGCTTACATTTAGACCAGTTGTCTTTGCGGTTTTGTTTTGCATGTGTTCTCTTGCACTGCTTATAAGGACGATATCATCAGCGAAATCCAGATGCTGTTTCCCACTTTGTTTAATTATGTTCATTGTTCTTGCATCAGCACTGGTCCCTCGGCCTTCAGCTATTGCGGTCCCATCCTTAAACATTTGAACTTATCAATATCTCAGTCTAGGCTCCGTAGCTTCTATCGCCATGTTGATATCATCAACGTATCTCTCGTACATCCTCTGTACTATACCAAGTCTTTTCAGTCTCCTCACAAACGCACCATCCCACCATATTATAAAGATTTGTGCAAAAGAAATTTGGGGCTAAATAGTGATACTATTAAAATAACAAGGTTTTATTTATTTTGTATGACTATTGTTAAATTATTAAGGAAAGTAGTTACAAAAGCTCACTAACTTTGTCTGTGTCTTTCTGCTTTCTCGTTTCCACTGAAAAGCACTTCCTGAACTTCATTTTGGTTAAGCTTTGCGGATGGACTTCCAGTTTCCTTCAAAACAAAACATCAACTTTTACATGAATTAAGCAAATCTTTACACAAAGATTAGACTTCACTTAAGCTTTGTATCTTAAGACTGTAATTATTACTGAATTATAAAGCAACAACATCCTCTGAAGAAAGGTTAACAAAATCTACGGCAACCATCATATTGACCAAACAGATCATATCTAACTGATTTTTAAGTATTATCATCCTTAACAGCAGGAGCTTCATCATCACCATTATTGTCATCACCATTATCGTCATCACCATTATCGTCATCACCATTATCATCATCACCATTATCATCATCACCATTATCATCTGCATTATCATCTGCATTATCATCATCACCATTATCATCATCACCATTATCATCATCAACATTATCATCATCACCATTATCACCATCTGCATTATCATCATCTGCATTATCACCATCACCACTATCATCATCGTTATACGATATCAGCATCATCGGCATCATCATCACCATCATCGTCATTATCATCATCCACCCTTATAATTAAATTTTGCGGAAATTTTTGTGCACATTCATACAAGGCTTGGTAACATTTTTCTTGAATTTCACTATACCTGCCGCTTCTCTTCTCTCCTGTCCCTCAACATCTGAAGGTACCACGCAACATTTTGAGGATAAATGCCCTTCAATCCAGCCCCACCCTTCGACAGAGCTGCTATCAACACAGACAACTCGTTGCTTTCCAGAGCTTCGTCAATTTCATTTAATGCTAGTTGAAGTTTTTCTTCTGCCCTCCTTTTACGAATATCTTCATTTACTTTGTTGATATTTCCTTGAATTTCGGCTTGAGTAAGCAACGTGTCGTACACATCCATATCGTCTTTATTTGGTGTCTAAATTTAAGTTTTGAATGAGACGTCAAAAATATTAATTTAGTAAAATATTTTTAACAAGGAACTTACACTATGGTAATGTATATGATTCAAGAAGATGGTTAATACAAATTCCCCTCCTAAAACATGCTCTTGTCAGTAGGTTTTTGAGTTGCAGGATGTGTCTGAAAAGTAGCCGTCTAGGAGTGGAGTGTCAAGCAATGTTACATTAGAACTTTGACAGGGAATTCCAAGCAACGAGTCACGCGATGAAACTTGATGCGTTAGTAGATGCGACATTCATTAGTTTGCTACGGTAACCCTCTGTGATCTGCTCAAATTTAAAAAAAAACATTGCTATAATTTAGACATTTAGGAATTAATATTCCTGGGCCTAGTTGTTTAAAAGTTGATCAGCACTAACCCAGGGTTAAATGGTTAACCCACGATCTTGTTTCGAATCTTACAAGGAGAGATCTTAGCTGTAAATTTGGGCTTAACAAGACTTTTCCTAGTAATCCAAACAGTATTCATAAACAACCATGTACCTTTCCTTAAAGAAGAAATTCCTACTTGAATTTTGTTTAACCCAGGGTTAAACGTAACCAGCCTTTGAACAACTGGGCCTTGGTTAGTAAAGCCAGAAGGATTATTTTACTTTCAACAAATAGAGCGGTTGTAAACTTCTAGGAAATGTCAGATACACAATCAGTCAGTCCAGAACATTCAACTTATTGTCTGAAATAGGCGGCTGGATTAAGCCAAGTAGCCGGCGGTCCATCACCGGTAGCCACCTTCTACAGAAACCTCTATCTAGTACACTGTTACTTCTGGGTTACAACCTCTTAAACGTAGCCTAAGCACACAAAGGCCATATGTTATTGTATGGCACTCATCTTACTTAAACCACAAAAAACATCTTATTGACCGACGTCTTATGATAAAGAATGCAAGATTTTCTGCCAGAAGTCTTTTGCATAATCTTATGATTAAAATCGACATTTACTAAGTTCAAAGACATTTTTTTTATTGGTTGGAAACATTTTTCAGAACACACTGAATCATTCCCCCAATAAAAGTAAAACTAATGTTCATATCTAAAACAGTATATATTAATCATCCTCTCATTAAATTTTCATATTTACTGCATTTTCTAATCTTTTTAATAAGTCACTAATCCATCACAGAGAGACCAAAATAATACTACTAGTGAAATTGAGTTCTGTTTAATCTTTAGCCAATCTCAGTCATTGCCACATGTTCTGCTATGAATGTTTCCATAAAGCATCACACCTTATTAACTTAATCACCATCAAGCCGCAGCACTACAAAAAACACAATAGCTGTATATTTTAATGATTATCATTCCAACCATGACACGATACAGAATTAATTCAGAATGGCTTTACCTACCCTGGAAAAAGCTATTTCTGATTTACTTGACTTGGCGTTATACAGCAACTGCTGATACTCCTTGGAATTGTCGGCGTTTATTTCAACTAAATGTGCATTTGGATTTCCCAGTGCTTCCAGGGTTACTGATGCAACTTGATGGTTGATGGCATCATTAATGGCGATGACAGCAGCGTGCACTAAAGAACAAGGTTTTTCATAATTTTAAGAAAGGATATTAATGCAATCATCATCATCATCAATCCAGTTTTGATCCGGTTTTGATCCTGTTTTATCCCCGTAAACGAGGGTGGCCAGATTTACCCCACTCTACCAGCAATTTCTCCCACTCCTACTCTCCATCTCGCTTGATTCACTGCATCCTCCCTCTTCAAACCAACACTCCTACTCTCCTTCTC
>JAOTRI020146982.1:0-10431 GCA_028564885.2 Zoanthus sanctaehelenae
TTCTCGTGTTCTCCCAACATCCCGCGTGGTTTATTATGCCGGTAAACCATAGAAAAGTATCGTTTATTGCTTAAATAGCTCACCATATAAGGCGCGTGCTGATTGGTTAACCTATTGGGTATTTTTGTGCTATACCCCTGGATTAAGCAAAAACTCAAACAGAAATTTCTTCTTTAAGAATAGGTAAACGGATATTTATGAGTACTGTTTGGATTTTTTATGGAAAAGTCTTGTTAATTCCCAAATTACAGCTAAAATTTATCCTTGAAAGATTCGAAACAAAATCGTGGGTTAAGCATTTAACCTTTGGTTAGTGATAATCGGCTTTTGAACAACTGGGCCCAAAACGCCAGAAACGTAATATTCGACGTTGAGAATTTAATAATTCGAGAACAAATGGGTTATCGGTCAATATCCCAAAAAACCGTATTCCGTATGGTCTTTTCAAACTCGTCGTCCATAAGATCAAGAGGTGTAATTTTTTTACTATAAACCTACTTGACACTCGAAAAAGAATGCACGAGGAAGCCATTTCTAAGATCTCTTGTGCCTCTGATTCAAAACGAGTCTAAACCTTTGATATGAAAATCAGTTTCATTTCAAGCAAATCAAATTCATTTTCAGGAAAATGGCTTTGCACTTTGATTCGATTGAAACTGCTCTAGGCACTATGGAAGTCGGTCCAAATGGCCTACTACATTATCGATGAAATCTTCCGATTTTTTAAAGGGAAACGGGGCTCGTTTCGACTTAGAACCACCATGTTTTTTACTATAGTATTTAGGGTATCATAAATGGAGCTCTGGTAGAGTAGCCAATCGGAATGCAAAATGCGCATTAGACCGTTAGTAGGTTTATAATAATCTCAAGTGCGGGCGGCGGTATAGTAACACGAAAATTTTTCCCGTCATACAAATACAAATTCGATTCCAGTCCTTTTTTGATCACCTCCTTTTGGAGTATTCTTTTAAGTAGTTTCAAGTGTAGTAACTAGTGGACACGTCAAACAAACAGATAAACCAACCTTAATTTGGTTTTGTAGTCGATAACTGTAACCTTGAGAAAGTTCTGAACTTCGTCCATGACGCTAATTGGGTCTTCCGTAAGCTTGTCTCCATCCAGTATCAGGAGCTAAAAAAAGGAATTTTATAAAGACTGTGGGTTTTTTGCCAAGACATTACACAGCTAGCCCTCTCCGGATTCACTAATTCTGAGCTCCAAAACATATACAATATGGTTAGCACTCGTTCAAGTACCTCAATAGGACCTAATTAATGTTCAAACTACTTCATCATTCAGATAAATATTTTATGAAGCTGGAGAAGGTCAAATTTATGGCAAGTAAACTCACAATTTAATATTTTCAGGACGCCCAATCCTGTTTTGAGGCCGTTTGAGATCAGTAAATCAGAACGGAAAGCGATTAAAAATGCAAATACAACATAAATATTGAAAGAATCAAGTTGACAATTAAAAATCCTCTCTCTCTCTCTCTCTCTCTCTCTCTCTCAGTCATTGTAGCCCCCAGTGGGGCATAAGACCGCAGCAATCACTTCTTTCCACTTGTCCCTGTTCTTAGCGGTGGTCTGTACCTCTCCCCATGATAAGCCCATCTACTTTAATTCATGTTTAACTATCTTCCTTTAGGTACTTCTTGGGCCTTCCCCTCTTTCTTTTGCCTGCTGGTGACCATCTAAGGGCAACCTTGGGTACCCTCTCTAGTGACATACGTAAGACATACCCCAGCCATCTGAGCCGACGCTTCTTTATTTCTTGCTCCATACTTGTACACCCGGTCTTCAGGTACAAGTCGTTAGAAATTTTGTTGGTCCAGAAGATGTTGCAAATCCTTCACAGACAGCTGTTGTGAAAGGCATTGCACATCTGATTTATGTCTCAGAACAAGAGTTTACCATAAATCTAAAATTTTCTGATTTTATAAAGTGGTTATCTGAATGATGAATTGGCTTGAATATTAGTTAGTCCTTTGGAGGTATGTGAACGAGTGCTAACCCAATTGCTGGGTTTCAATCAATCCAGTGAGAATGTAAAACAATTGAAGATGGTGGCCGAATAATGAGATTCAAACTATATTCTAATGAGATTCTTTTGTTTAACTGACCACCATTTGCATTGAAGTGGAACCTTATGAAACCCACCAATAGGGTTGTCAATAAGATTTAAATTGCTGGTGGAGATATTCTCAAGGTAGACGGCACCTTTATTTTTTACTTAACCCTTCAACTCCCAGTTGAATTATTAGGTTCTCCCAACTTGAGTCCAAACTTTTCATTGAACAGGTTGAGAGAATTCCACTTTTAATCTTCAGTAGTTTACTTTGTTTGATAAATTTTTATTTTCTTAGTACCAAAGGTGCTATTTTGTATTTGTTATGTAAGGAGAAGTTGAATGCTGATAACTGACTGGGAACGAAAGGTTTAAGCATTTGAAAAAAGACTGTTTTTTCCAGCTTAAGCCAATAGTTAGCCGTCGAAAACGTTCAAGTTGCCAGCGATATCGCCGGTCGTCAGCGCATATTAACAATCCTGAAAATTCAATAATAATAGAACACAATAAACTTATTTACATTTCCAAACTTTACAGGATAATTTAAAGATAAAAAGGGAGTAAGTATATTTAGGGCAAGTATTTTTATGTACAAAGTAAGTTAAATAAGAAAACAAAACACTAAATACAGATGACAATGGAGTTAATGTCTAGAGTCTAATACACTGTAGGTTTCTTAGTTAGGCACTATAAGGAGAAGCTCAGTGAGAACTAACAAATTAAAATAAAATGAAATGCCAAGCCACGAAATAAGAATTTTTCCCTTTTTCAAGGGAATAGTGTCTTTCCATCCGTGATCTGGTGCAACACTTCCACATCACTGGGTCATTCTTATCCTCAAAGTTTACACCAACTTTACGACACTCCTTTATCGCCATTACTCTATTTCAACTCAACTCCAGGCTTTCTCTATGGCTCTAAACTCTTCCTTATCTGCTTTCGGTGTCAAAATTCCATGCCTGTTTTACACACTCGTTCATCATCCTTCTTCAATACAAGTCCCAAACATGGCAAACTTTTACCATTTTAAAACATTTACAATTGTGTCCTTCAGACCTAGTCTTTCCATCAACTCTTTTGTGTATATTCTATCAACCAACTTTACACCACAAGTCTTTCGAATCATACGTGTTTTCGCTCTTCTCAATACACGTTAATGGCATGAATGTTGAATTTGCTGAGAGAGGATAACCAAAGAACAGGGAGAAAAACCCTCGGAGTCAGATTGAGATAGACAAATCTCAGCTCACATGCCGAGCCCAGGAATCGATCCGGGTCGTAGAGGTGGGAGGCACGAACGATGCCCGCTATACCAACCTCACTACCCCGACAAACAAACATATTATATGATAGCGCATACCACAAGTAGCCCAGTAATTCAGGGTTGCCACAAGTCAGGGAAAAGTTAGGGAAAAAATTATTTTCTCAAGGTCAGGGAAAAGTAGGAATTTGGTCAGTGAAAAATTATTTAAGTCAGGGAAAAGTCAGGGAATTTCTTTGAGGACTGCTTGGTATTCCTTTTGCAGAACAACTTACATGTAACTAGTTACAGTTACAATGTTTTATGTTGTATTTGTGTGGGCATGCACCAAAACTGATTGCTGTGAAGCAGTTATCAGTGTTATTATGTAGCATAATTTAATAAAAAGGAGGTAAGGATGGCTTTGAGGGGTGGTTGGAGGGCATTGGAAATTATACTAAAATTCCTATATTTGGTATTTAGAATTTGGTTAGGGAAAAGTCAGGAAATTTTGAAATGGAACCTTTGTGGCAACCCAGTTAGTATGTGGTGCAAATGAAATATTGTCATTGTTGTTGCTTCTTGAAAACTTTAGACTTGATTTACCTCTTATTTTTACCCTTCATTATTTGATATTCAACAAAAGCACGATAAGAAAGTTTAAAGACATTTCAGGACTCGAAATTTAAAAAAATCATTGTCGCATTTTTGCGAATGGTTGCTAAATTTTATTCGCAACATTTTTTTTTTAAAAAAAATTAAGAAGTAGAGGTATGGTAGCAACTTCTGCTGAATTTATTTTTTTATTGGCTGTCGGAGATGTTGATTGGTCGCAAAACTACAACTATTGTTGAAGTTTTAGTCACAAATGGAAAAATTTAGTCGCAAGTATGACTGCATCAGTCGCAATTCGAGCCCTGTATTTCAGAATTATTTATTCATGCTGTTGTGTAAACAATATATATTAGTATTTCGTAAGATCAGATAAGCTTTCGTAAATAGCCGAGACTATTGATTTTGATGCGGATGTCAGAAGGACAGAAAACAAACGCACATGCAAAAACTAGAAAAAAAAAATTTACATTGCATTGATTCTTTGATAATAAAGTGCATTAGTTGTATCCCATTATTAGGGTCCGTGTCTAGTGCTTGGTATATACATCAGGGGTGTAGACAGGAGAGGCTTTTTACGGGTTCCAGAGCACCCCCTCTTACGTCCAGGAACCCTCTTAAGTCGTGTCCTCATATTTTTAACAATTTTATCCCAACAATAATTTGTTTTGTTCTCTGCTTGCCATATGAAAAGTAAATATTTATTGCATAATCTGTTTGCACTTTGTGAGTATTCAAATGAACATTAATACTACCTTCACTATATCTAGTATTTGAGAGCATTTTTATCATTATCCCACTCGTGTCTGAACCCTCTTCCCCCTCCCTCCCCTTCCTCTTAAAATTCCTGGCTTCGCCCCTGTATCTGGACAATTTAGGTCTCTGTATATATTCACCACATTCGTTTCCCCTTTGGAAATAGTTGTTGAATATTTAAAGTATTTGTTGAATATTTTAAACGAACTGATAAAATGAAACTTGGTATATGAAAATTTGTAAATAGGATAATGAAGTTTCGTGGCTGTTATGACGCGACGTTTCATCTTGCTCTTGTGAAATGCTCCTCGAAGTCCCGATAGATGGCCAGACTTCTTGTATCTTCACTTCACAAAGGGAACTTTGAGTGTGATTCTTGAGTTTGCTGAAATTCGAAAAGTATCTGACGAGACGAATTTTTGATTGATCATAAGTAATTGTCAGTTTGCTTATTTGAATAAGTTAACGCAATTTAAAACTACTGAAAGTGGGTGTTGTGCCGTGCTGCGGATAATCTGTTTTTTTTATAGCAACAATACTGTTCCATTTGCGACATTAAAGGTACTTGTGTACTCTAAGTACAAATACCTTTAGTATTTGTACTAAGAAGTATGATTTGGAAGCAAGTCTTTCGAGATCTTCAGTTCTGTTATGTTTTTCTTAACAAATTCCAAATCACATGCGTAAATGTCTTCAGTCACTAAGTGGACTTGCAATTAACTTAACATAATGTAGAATTGAGATAACCTTTTTTTTCTGACCAGCTGATGAAAGATGAATCAGATGATTCGGTTAGAGTGACCAAAGATACCAGTCCAGCAGAAACAAGTTCTGAGCTGCAGAGCCAACCCAATCAGGATTCATCAGTCAAGTCACAACATACTGAAAGCAACAAAGAACTTGCAGATCAACCAGATTCCGAGTCTAACAAGTTAAAGTCAAAAGATTTTGAACCTGAAAGGTTTGTTTTGACTTTTTTTGCATATAACATGATTGTAACATGGTATATTATTTTCCCGCTTATTCCTAAATAATTCTCAAAACTTTTATCCCTGATCCAAAATTTTGAATTTGTGCTCAAATGCCCGTGATCTCTGATCCAGCCAAATTGTTCCCTGATCCAGCTCCGTTAATCCTTAATCAGACTGTTTTGATCCCTGATCAGATCATTTTGATCTCTGATGCGACCTTTTTAATCCCTGATCCAACTTTTTTTTATCTCTGATCCCACCTTTTTAATCCCTGATCCGACTTTTTTTATCTCTGATCCCACCTTTTTAATCCCTGATTCGACTTTTTTTATCTCTGATCCCACCTTTTTAATCCCTGATCCGATATTTTTTTATCTCTGATCCCACTTTTTTAATCCCTGATCCTACATTTTTTATCTCTGATCCTACCTTTTTAATCCCTGATCGGACTTTTTTTATCTCTGATCCCACCTTTTTAATCCCTGATCGGACTTTTTTTTTATCTCTGATCCCACCTTTTTAATCCCTGATCGGACTTTTTTTTATCTCTGATCCCACCTTTTTAATCCCTGATCCTACTTTTTTTTATCTCAGATCCTACCTTTTTAATCCCTGATCCGACTTTTTTTTGTTTCTGATCCCACCTTTTTAACCCCTGTTCCGACCTTTTTGATCCCTGATCCAACCATTTTGATATCTGATCCATATACAGGTTTGTTTAGTGGAAACTGTTTCTAAGTTTGAATATATACAATTTGTATATTAAGTATTTATAGCCCGCTCAGCTAACTTTACCATCGATACATCGGTTTTCGTAACAGCTTGTAAATTTGTAATTCTTGGTACAGTTGAATAGCAAAATATGGCTATTAGTCGGGGAACTAGAATCAAGAAAAAAATGGTCTCGTTCACCCCATCCCACAAAAAAGGTTTGACAACAGATTTTGGTAGATTGAACCTTTGTGATTAAGGCTAGGTACGTTGTAGGGTCAGAATGTGGTATCAATGAAGCTATGAAACAATTATTGCGTTCTCTGTCATTTTTTACAAAATGAAATCCATAAATGAATTAACAAGCGAAAGAATTAATCACTAAGTGCTTATAGAGATAAATGTGAACATGTTATCACAGGACTAATCATGTGATTTTTCCCCGTATTCTACTTCCGGTTTTAATGTTTATAGCTTTGAAATATAACGTAGTTTAATTAAAATAGCAATAAGACCCAAACCATTTATATTGCGGAGGTCACGTGTTCAAATCTAATAGACCATTTTACAGTTCCTGGAAGGTAACCAAGTTTCTACATGAAACTGAGGCTTAGAGTGACCTGACACAGTTAGAGAAGTGGAAATAATTATCATAAGAAAGAATTTCCTCTTCTCTACCTGTCTCAGGTCACCCTAAGCCTCAGTTTCATGTACAAGCTTGGTTACCTTTCAGGAACTGTAAAACGTCTATTGGGTGTTTCATATTTCTTACAAGGCGCTTTTAGCACAAATTTGTAACTTAAGCAGCACGCAATGTAAAAAGCTGCATAAAACAACTTTGAAAAGCCCCGTTTTTAAAAAAAACTTAAATTGTAAAGCTGGCTACACATACAGCAAGAACCTGGAGCAAAAGTTAGTGTTTAAAAATAATTGTAAGTAAATTATTACTTACAAAGGTTTATTGGCAATTTATTCGGTACGTGAAGCCATTCCTTTGATAAGAGTTTTTTGGTCAGTCTTGAGGCAAAAAGTAGCTTGTAGGCCTCCCCAATAATCACCACGTCCGCATAACGTATTCAGGCACGCGATATCTGCTGACAGTTTAGTTCCGGTTGACAACAAGGACGCCTGGTGCTCAGGGTCTTTAATATGCGCCTGAGTGGAGAGAGCAACATTAATCCTTTCAGTTCCAGTCGGTTTTCAACACCCAACTTCTCAAAACATAACACATACAAAATAAAACATGAGAAACTGAGAGTTGATCAAGCAAAGTAAACCACAGAATTTTAAGACTAAAACTCTCTCAAACTTGGTCAGTAGAAAGTATAGAAACAAGATGGGAGAATTTAACAATAAAACTGGGATTGAAAGAGTTATTAAATGAAAACGCAGACCAAAAAGAAGAATCTAGGCGCACAAGAACCTTGGGTAGACTTATGTTTGCACTCAGAAGTGTAACCAGGATCCGTTACGCTGTTGCATTTTCAGCCAATTTAAGCCTCATTGTTCTTTGTTCCTTTTGAAAAAATGCGTGTATTAAAGTGCATATGACATAATTTTTTTCTTTTTGTTTTAGTACTTTGATATGTTAATAAATCACTGTAGTATCAAAAAGTTTTAATAACATTCATAAACATTTTTTTTTAGGCCGTAAAAATCCTACATTTTGTTGAAAAAGTGTCCAGGGGACTGGGATCTATTTGACTTCCTGTGACGTCAAGTTGTTTATCTCGCGCAACCACGAAATGCCTGGATAAATCTATTTTATTCGCTTATCATTCCATTCTAGTGCCATTAATCGCTTCAGCAACACATCTTCTAACTCTCTTCCTAACCTGCTCTGTGACCATGTTAACAGCGTTTCGGGCAAACAATTTGACGTCACGACCGTGCGATTCCAGTGGACATCTTACTAACCGTGAAAACAGTTTAATCCATATACTTGACATATTAACATATAAGAAACAGTAAAAAATTATGTCATATGCTCTTAAAGATAAAATTTCACGAGTATTATTTTTTCACTCGTGTATCATCTTCTCATTGTACAGTCAACCCCAAGAGTGTCCAGCAGATACCAGTTCCAAGCAAGTGAAACCAAGTGGTTTTCTATTTGGTTCTGCTGACTTCTCGTCACTTTCATTTGCGGCTTTGGCGAACACAGTCAATTCAAGTTCATTCGCTAACAAAACACCAGAGAGTCCTAAAACGAAGAGTCCAAAGTTCCCTCGAGCACGACGATTCAGTGACAACGATGAGGAAGATCCACACGATCCAGAAAAAGAGCATGATGGGATACACTTTGAACCCCTAATTCCACTCCCAGAAAAGATTGAGGTGAAGACTGGCGAAGAAGAAGAGGAGATTTTATTTAGTCACAAGGCGAAACTTTTCAGGTGAATTGGCTTTATATTTTATTGATAGTAAGTAAGTGAGAGACTAAGTAAGTAAGTGAGTGAGTGAGTAAATTGGTGAGTAAGTGAGTGAGTGAGTAAATTGGTGAGTGAGTGAGTGAGTAAGTGAGTAAGTGAGTGAGTGAGTAAGTGAGTGAGTGAGTGAGTGAGTAAATTGGTGAGTTAGTGAGTGAGTGAGTGAGTAAGTGAGTGAGTGAGTGAGTAAGTGAGTGAGTGAGTGAGTGAGTGAGTGAGTAAGTGAGTGAGTGAGTGAGTGAGTAAATTGGTGAGTTAGTGAGTGAGTGAGTAAGTGAGTAAGTGAGCGACTAAGTAAGTAAGTGAGTGAGTGAGTAAATTGGTGAGTGAGTGAGTGAGTGAGTAAGTGAGTGAGTAAGTGAGTGAGTGAGTGAGTGAGTAAATTGGTGAGTTAGAGAGTAAGTGAGTAAGTGAGCGAGTGAGTGAGTGAGTAAATTGGTGAGTGAGTGAATGAGTGAGTGAGTGAGTGAGTAAGTGAGTGAGTAAGTGAGTGAGTAAGTGAGTGAGTGAGTAAATTGGTGAGTTAGTGAGTGAGTAAATTGGTGAGTTAGTGAGTGAGTGAGTAAGTGAGTAAGTGAATGAGTAAGTAAGTAAGTAACTGATTGAGTAAATTGGTGAGTTAGTGAGTAAGTGAGTAAGTGAGTGAGTGAGTGAGTAAGTAAGTGAGTGAGTAAGTGAGTGAGTGAGTGAGTAAGTGAGTGAGTGAGTAAGTGAGTGAGTGAGTAAGTGAGCGACTAAGTAAGTAAGTGAGTGAGTGAGTGAGTGAGTGAGTGAGTGAGTGAGTGAGTGAGTGAGTAAGCGAGTGAGTGAGTAAGTGAGTGAGTGAGTAAGTGAGCGACTAAGTAAGTAAGTGAGTGAGTGAGTGAGTGAGTGAGTAAATTGGTGAGTTAGTGAGTGAGTGAGTGAGTGAGTGAGTGAGTGCATGTTGTTTCTTCATCTTATCGCGTTTGACACACACGCATGAACTAGAGTAATTAAACTGCTTATAAACTGTTTTTTATCAACTTATACCATTCATTGTATATTTTTATGCAAAGACAAACGAAGGATTTAAAGCCCTCTTTAATTGAATATGTCAATGTCTTTTTAAGCTTTGTATTTTATTTCACATTTGTTACTTTTTTGTTATTTTAAAAATGTTAACAAGTTAGTGTTCCTTTATGTTTAAAATCAAATTCTGTACTAAAACATAATTTTGAACTATGCGTATATATTAATGTTCGTCACCACTGTTGTGAACTATTTCCTATAAAACTGTGATGGCCAAAGGAAAAAAAGTATTTATAACATTGCACAGCACGTGCTTTTGTCTTGCTCGTTGACATTAAGCGATAACTGTTACAAGTACTGTATTTTTTTAGAGTTAACTAAAGAAGGGTTTTGAAAAGCTCTAGTAAATCTTATGAAACAAACACTGTCACTAAGAACTAACGTTTCGACAACATCAAATTGTCATAAATCATGTACAGAAAATAATAAGAGAAAAATATCATATTTAGCCCTTGGCGGGATTCGAACCCCACATCTTTGGTTTACTAGTCCGACGTGTTAACCACTACACCACAAGCACCAACCACGCTGGTAACGCAGCCGGACAATGTTATATAGATGGTAACTGTAGGGGTTCCCAGGGCGATATTTTTCT
>JAOTRI020146993.1:0-10431 GCA_028564885.2 Zoanthus sanctaehelenae
TAAAATTCTCTCAAACTTGTTGAATAGAAAGTATAGGAACAAGTTGGGAGAATTTAACAATAAAACTGGGATTGAAAAAATTAATATCTAGCAGTATCGGGCAACTCGAAACTGCACTATTAAAAAAGATCGAAGACTAATTTTTTTTAAATCACGCCTTGTATATAACTAAAAACAATACTAAGCTATAAGGTAAACCATCAAGCGATTGACATCTCCATTTTAGAGATAGAACTGCAAAATGGACCAAAATTTTAAGTCTTTTCATATGTAGCCAAAGATTGTTTTAAGGGTCAAATTAGGTTAATTGGTTAAAAATGGTCAGACTGTAAGAACTCTGCCGTTATTCACCATTTAAAGTTGGAGGTTTTGAGGAAATAACCACAGATATAACTTCACAGTTTTGAAGTTGAACAACGTTCAAGAACCAACGATCTGTCCATACTATTCTTATCATAAAATTCAGGAAAATTATTTTTGATGTTTTGCATTCAATTAAAAGTAAAATAGATATTTGAGGCTCTTCACTTTCAAAATCTTAGAAGCAATTTTAATGGTTTACCCGATGATATCAATGGAGCTATTCCTGGCATGGATGGTAGTGGACTGGCAGTTGCTCTACGACATGCCCTTTCGGTGCCAATTGGTCTAAGAGACGGCTTCTCCATGTTTTCCACAAGTACCCCACTTCCAGGGGCCAAAGGAGGTCCAATGTGAGAGGGGGAAGGAGAGGAGGACTTGGATGGCCCTGATGATGGGACTGGTGACCCTGACGTAGTATTGGGTGGAGAGCTGTTCACCTCATGTGGGAGGGGAGTGAACAGAACTCCAGGGGTCGTGATATACAGAGGCTGGGTTATGGGATCTGCTGCTGATGCTGGGCACAGAGACTCAGGTTCAGACTGAGGAGCACTGGGTCGATTGCTCGGATGGGAGATGTCATTCCAAACACTGGGACTTAAGGTCTGACCAACATTAGACAGGAAGCTACTGAAAGCAACTGGCAATGAAGCCGAGGTTGTTACAAGTGCAGTAGTGGTGACCGAGGCAGATGATGTACTTGCTGGTGAGATCTGACCACCGACTATACTGCCAGTCTTGTCGCTGCTTCCAGGTGCTGCCATGGCAACTGAAGAATAAGACATGGAACACGCTGCTTTGCTATTACTAATAGCAGAGCCAGAGCTATTGGGTTTTGCAGAAGAAAGTTGTTGCCTTGAAGGTACACTATCTGGAAAGAGCTGTCGTTTAGCAGGAGTTACTGGCTTGTTAGGAGGTGAAGTTTTACTAACTGAACCACTTGCTACAGTTCCAAACGATGATTTTCGTGAGGTTGACACAGGTGCAGGAGCACTTGTAATAATTGGCCCTGGTACGGCTTGCTTCTGCAGTACGGTTGCTGGTCCCTTCTTGCGTTGGGTGTTTGCAGTATGTCCAGAAGAAGCCCACTGTGCTGTACCTGGCGCATGAGGCCTTGACGTCGATGTGCTTGTTACATTTGCTGTACCATGCACACTTGTAGTTACTGGAGCATGTCCTTTGGTTACAAGCCGAAGCTGCTGATGCTGCACCACTGTAGCGTTTGCAGTTGACTTTGAAATGGATGCTACCTTTGTCTTTGGAACAACTGAAGTTGAAGCAATCGGTGCTTTAGCAGCTGATGCAGTGGTTGACGATTCCGTAACTCTAGACAAAGATGACGGTAAATGAGTTGAGGTAACTGCCGTGGAGATTGTGGAAACCACCGACGTGACGGTTGTTACAACTCGAGATGCCAAGAACAAAGGCGATTTTCGTTTGGGGAGGACATCATTTATGTCACACTCCGGATCCTTAATGAGAGCTGAAATCAGCTGGTGTGCTTGGCGAGTTGCATCAGCAGGTCCCCTAACACAGACAAAAATGACTTTAGTTTCTTTATCTACCAAAATAAGGAAGCAAATATAAAAAAATAATTTGATCAATTTAAGCTAAAGTTCATTTTCTTCAATATTGTTACAAACAACACTCTTCTTGTAAATAAATACTACAAACGGCAATAAAAAATTACAGGGTTCACACCGAGAATGAAAAGTAAAATTCAATGACTTTTTCTTGACTTTTTTACGTCCAAATGCCACTTCTCGTGACTCCGAAATATCAAGAAATCAAAGAATCCACTTCAAAAAAAAGGGGAACCTTGCACTCTAATTCAACTTTAAATGCCAAATACATCTCCTGGACATTTAAAGACAGTGAAACGTTCTTGAAGTTAGAGCAAAACAATAAATTTGTTAATGTAATGTAGTTTCAACAGCACAGTTGAGCTCAATTATATTAATAGATTATTCGCCAAAATCAATAGCAAGAGGAAAAAATAAAATTTTATGACTATTCCATATCTTTTGCCACTGTCCCCAAATTCCATAATTTTTCATGAGCGTGTGAGCTCTGCATTATTGTTTCACAAAATCTAAAAAAACAATACCCATTGGAAACAAACGTAATCCTCTTTAATAATATACGGAGTTCATACTTTATAGTAACAATGCAAGATCCTGTGGTTTTCTGCCTGTTAGTGTCGATATCGATGTGTGCCCCAGTGGTGTCTCTGATAGCATTTATGTTACATCCACCACGGCCAATCACACGGCTAATTACAGATGAGGGGACAGACATCTTTTTTGATCTGTACAAATAGAATAAATGGAGGTTATAGATCATTACCCTTGCAGGGCAAAGACTAGATATGTAGTTGGGTGGAAACTCTGCTGAAAACTTCCAAGAGGAAACAAATTCTACACTTTATTAAATGCATGTCATTTTGCAAAAGGCATGACTTGAGCAAAACCTTAACAAGGAAGACAATGGTTAGGCACTAGTTTACCTTCTGAAAATCTGATTTAAAAAACTGGTGCTTCTAAAGATAACAAAAGGCACCTACGCTGAGCGCATATGGCACCTGTTTGTTGCCATGTTACAATGCCATTACTTAATGGTATAAATCGTTTTTGTAATCCTTTAAGAGGTCTTGAAGATAGAGCATTGATGTCACTAAAAATGTAAACGTGACCACTGCATACATGTACATGCCACTACACTTGGCTACAACTGTTACAAGATGCAATAAACTAAAAGTACATTGCAAAGAGAACCTTTAAAATGGTTGTAGAGATTACGGACTTCCTATGTACATATGTAACTCACTCTTTTGTTACTCGAAGATATCATGTCAATGCTTGATGAGTCGTGGAAATTAACCCTTTCAATCCCAGATTTATTTTTAAATTCTCTTAACTTGTTCCTATACACTCTATTGAACAAGTTTGAAAGAATTTTACTGTTAATCTTTTGTAGTTTGCTTTGCTTGATCAACTCTCAGTTTCTCATTGCCAAATGTTTTATTTTGTATGTGTTATGTTATGAGAAGTTGGGTGTTGATAACCGTCTGGGTTAATGGGTTAACCCTTGAAGCCCCTTTCCTGTTGACTCGCTAGATATATAGAGAAAATGTCGCAATGCACATTTAAAAATATTTTTAAGCATTCGATTCGGAGAATGTTGCAAAAAAATGCGCTGTACTTTGGTTTGTACTCCCAGTGTCATATAACATATATATTTTAAACTAAAGGCCAAGAAGTTCTTCCGCATCTATCAATGTTAAGCTGCTAGGGCTGTGAGGGATGGGGGGTGGTTGAAGGCCAGGCAAAGGCGGGGAATATAATATGATCACAAGAGTGCAAATTCCCCACCCCATGCCCAGGGATATTACAATTGTTCAAAAGAGTGCACATTCTCCACCTCTTATTAGAAAAAGACATAGGTCTGTAGAAAAAAGAAATAACACAATTTACACTAGCTGGGCAAAATGCATTTATTTTATTGTCTTTATAGTGTATTGTGAAGACTATCTGTCAAAAAAAGAAAGCAATTCTGGTAGTAAATTCAGTCAAGATAAAGAATGACCGTTGGAAATCCATCACGAATGACGTAATCTTTTTGAACTGTTTGATTTGGCCACCTGTGAGTCTACTAACGGTTGAGGTCAAAAATTCAGATCCCCGGGACTCGACAAATGATCAAAAGTCCCAACCATGGGCAGACGTGGAACGTCAAAACCCACACCTATGCCCCAGCTGCATGCTTAACATATTAATAAGGGCTTTAGATTACCAAAAACCAACGCTAAATCAACAAATTCTGAAGTAATTTAACATAAAATTATCATTAAAAATTATGTTTTCATGAAGTTTACATTTCTAAGTTAAGACATTGTATTAGTTGTAATAACATACATATGACTGTGAGAGTAATACCCTCTCCAACCTTTTTCTAAAATCAAATCTCTTGTCTTATTTTTAGAATATTTTTTACCTATTTTAAAAGAGAACAAGCTTTAATGGTTAAATACTTAGTTACGTATATATTAAACGCAATCTTGTTCTCCTCGACGCTAACAGATGACGTACTTGCAAGGTAGCGGACATTTTTGAGCGCAATATTCTCCCTTTGCCATGTACTTCCTGAAAACTTGTCCAATGCAAATACCTGAAAAAAGAATCAAACAGACGTTTTATGTTTACTTGTTTATTATTACTATTACTATTATTATTATTATTATTATTGTTGTTGTTGTTATTGTTGTTGGTGGTGTTGGTGGTGTTGTTGGTGTTAGTGTTAGTATTGTTACTGATTAATTAAAACGTTTCACTAAAAAAAAAATTTTTCATCATGTAACTGCTCCATTTGATTTGTACTTACCCTGTTTTGCCGTGGAGCAATCGCTGGAGTTGAGAGGAAACTTTGCTTCACTACAGTTGCAAAATTTCTGCTGTAGCTGTGCATAGCAGGATTTTCTGCAGGCCTGAAACATTTGTAAGGAGTTAAAACAAACGTAATTTTGTGTTCAAGAAAGCAATGAGATGATTAAGTTTATTAATTTAATGACATGTACAAATAATAGTCTGTGTCTGTGTTTCAAAGAACAATTGTAGAAAAAAATATTAAAATACCGAGGTTTTGGACCTTATATTAGTCCGGCCATTTTCAATAATCAGTTACTGAATGTGAAAATGATTGTAGTAGTTATGATATGGATGTAGGACTATGGTGCTTGTGGTCATACTGTTGACACTGATAGTAGCGCTGATGCTGATTGTGGTCATACTGTTGACAATAATAGTAGTACTGATGCTGTTGTGGTCATACTGTTGACAATAATAGTAGCGCTGATGCTGATTGTGGTCTTGCTGTTGACAATAATAATAGCGCTGATGCTGATTGTGGTCATGCTGTTGACAATAATAGTAGCGCTGATGCTGATTGTGGTAATCCTGTTGACAATAATAGTAGTACTGATGCTGATTGTGGTCATGCTGTTGACAATAAAAGTAGTACTGATGCTGATTGTGGTCATGCTGTTGACAATAATAGTAGTACTGATACTGATTGTGGTCATGCTGCTGACAATAATAGTAGTACTGATGCTGATTGTGGTCATGCTGTTGACAATAATAGTAGCGCTGATGCTGATTGTGGTCATGCTGTTGACAATAATAGTAGCGCTGATGCTGATTGTGGTCTTGTTGTTGTCAATGATAGTAGCGCTGGTGCTGATAGTAGTAATGTGATGCCGATGTTGGTATTGCTGTTGATAGTTAATGATTAATTATTTTATTGGTGACAATCGTGACTGCCATAATGTCCATAACTGTTTCACTAACAAAATATGTAATAATATTTGATTTTAGAGAAAAAAAATGACAGCAAAGGCACATGAAGGCGCTGGGCAAAAGGTATAAATATGTTTGTTAGGCTGCTTTGAAAACATCAATAATACGTGTATAATTGGATTTGGAAAGATAAAAATAAAATAAATTTTTTTTAATAACTCTCTAAAGGGGCTTTTTAGTGTTACATTAAATTCCCTCTCCCCAGTTAAGAATTCCAATTAATTGGACGCAAACCAGTTGGCTATTTACAAAGCGTGGTAAATTTGTTCCTGGGATCGCCGACGACAAATTCATTCAGTGGTCTGAGTCTGGAAATGGAACCCGGGTATTTACATTCACAGCCCCAACTGTGACTATTGCGCCACGTTGCCTCCCAACTGAGGCATGCTGCCTCCCAACTAAGCTACGCAGCCTCCCAACTGAGCCACGCTGCCTCTCAACTGAGTCACGCTGCCTCCCAATTGAGCCACGCTGCCTCCCAACTGAGCCACGCTGCCTCCCAACTGAGCCACGCTGCCTCCCAACTGAGCCACGCTGCCTCCCAACTGAGTCACGCTGCCTCCCAACTGAGCTACACCGCCTCCCAACTGAGCCACGCTGCCTCCCAACTGAGCCACGCTGCCTCCCAACTGAGTCACGTTTCCTCCCAACTGAGCCACACTGCCTCCAAACTGAGGCACACCGCCTCCCAACACTAATTGACCGCACCAAAAAGATAAAAAGAAAATGCTAATTCTCCGTAAATATTTTATCAGAATTGGATCTCAGAGGGTTACTAACCTGCACTGAATAACCAACATGATATCTGTTCTTATAGATATTTTCGCTGTTTCCAAAGTCTGTGTCAGTTTCATTAACTTTGTTATCGTTTTCCACACTTTCATTGTTTGTGTTGTAACAGCTGTTGTTATGGAATGGGTCGACTCGTGTTAGCTGAAGCTGCAGAAGTTTTAAAATTAATGTATAATATAGATCTAGAATTATATCTTAATTTGATCTTTGCAGACTTATCTCACAATCATTGCGTTTTCACTTTATCTTAGACCCCACAACTGTTGAATTTTATTGGCAAAACATTTGTTAAAGTTACAAGTTTCGAAATTATTAAAAATCCCAATTTCCTTGAGTTCTCTACATATTTTTTTATTTCCTTACCAAATTTGAAAAACACTATTTAAAAGAAGCTTCATTAGTTAAATAAATGAAGATGTATTGCAATGTGGGTTTCTAGTAAAACACGAATGCACTTGACGGACGTTGTCATAAGTGTTATTGGGGAATTGTGGTGTGCTTGTCAAGTTGAATGCTCAAAAATATTCTGAGTTTTTGACGGCAATTGAAACTGTAACCTTCTGATATCACCGGTCCGGTTTTCCACCCATTTACCTACAGAGTCGTACATGGGAAGCTGAGTGGTTGGTTAAGATCCTATCTATTCCTGCTGCACGGGTATCCGTTTTCATTTGATTATCTTTCCTCTACTAACTCAGATGTTTTCAAAGCGTTCAACCTTTTTCTAACAATCCTTTTTTGTTTCAGGGAATGTTCCGTAAAGCATTATAGATTATCATTATAATTGTTAATAACTTACCTATTTACTGTATACAATTTCTCCTAGCACTTTTGTTTATACATACCAACTTGCCAGAGTTACATACCAAACTTCAAATGATTTACATATATATTTGTTTATTAACTAATCTCTAAACTACCTTTTTAACTTAGTACTACATTTACCTACATAATAACAATACTTATATACCTTTCTTAAACCAATTGTGGTGGAGAATCCCGTAGGCACACTGAATCCTTGTTCATCAGGAAATGGCATGATTCCTTGATCGTTGATAGAAACTCTTATCCCAGCTTCCTCCGTGTTGCTTGTATACTCGAACTGGTTTACAAAGATATCCATCTGTAATCCTATAACATTGAAAGCTTGATTATTACTCAAATGAAAATCATTACTTTTTTTGTACTCAAGGAAATCCCATGCACACAAGAAAGGAAATTTGATGAAAGTAATAGATAACTGGTGGTTGTTACATTAGTTCGTGTTTAAAGGGGAACTCCAGGGAAAATGTAAATTGCTTTGGTTTCAGTTAACTTGATATTTTTTTTGGTTATAGTTTTGATAATTTATTACCCTAAACTTGTGAAAAAAGCAAGTTGAAAGTACGCCATCTTGCACTTAACCATTGAGCCGCGTTACAAGGACCAGCAGTCATTTGTGACTCAACTGCGTCAAAGAGTACAGCAGTAGTTTCGCGGAGTTTTCAATTAAATTAGCATTGGTTCCAAACAAGAAGATGTACTTTGTTACAAAATTGTATTTGTTTCTGCTCCTGCTGTAAAGTTTTTTTTGTTTATTTGACGCGAATACGTAATTTGACATTACGCTTACAACTTTCCAAGCAGTCGATTCTTTCCCAAGATTAGATGGTGGAGTTTCATTTAGATTGCTACATGACTTTGAAAGAAAATTCCTCCGCTTCAATTGACAATTTACCAGAAATATTATAACAAATATTAATTAGTTCTTGAAGTCTTGAACCATCAGTAGATCAAACTTGCTAACATCGTGGAGTTCCCCTTTTAAAATAATCATATATATATGAATATAATAACTTTTTATATCCACATTGCAGTTTTACAACTGAATTCTTCTGGTGGTCAGTTAAACACTACCACACATATGACTATGACTATAAATTAGGAATCAGCTTAGCTCACAGTAGCAAAGGTATTAAAACTATTGGTGCGGACCTTAGGCAATATTAATGCGTTGCGGCGCCACGAACTGAGGGAGTACCCATATGATATGGTTCCCACCTCGGGATTATGCCGCTAAGAGGTTTGATTCCCATGGCCTTATTTACAAACCCTGTGGCCATTTTTGACCTAAGACTATTTAATTGCTATTGTTTGAAATTAGACCTTGTGAAGTGAACGGATCATGCGATGACGGAGTGGTGGGCATTTCAACACGTTTCCTGATCTTTACTGAATCACAAAGGACAGCAAAACATTTAAAACAAAAATCAAGAAATAACTCTTCAGGAATAACAAAGCCATAATAAGGAAACCGAGATAAATAAATGAATGAAATTCTTCAGAGCAAGTGATTGGGACTAGAAAATGAAAAACAAAATGACCCAAATAAATGGGATCAACAGTCATAAGGTTTTACGATTTCAATTACCGGATTTTTATACAACTTACCATTGTTAGGTCCTGGGTCGTCGATGGTTAAGACTTCTTGGATTTCTCCCGTCTCACTAGTGCCAGAGTTGAAAGTGTAGCAGTTGCCATAGCGCCAATGCCAAAAGTGTTTCCATAGTTTCCGAAGGTTCCTTTTTAACAATAAACAAAACAAAAACAAGAAACCACAAGTTGATTAACACAACGCAACGGTTTGGCCAAGACCTAACAGTGTATGAGCCATGGCATAGCAGCTGTGTTGCCCTGCGCGTTAAAACGAACTCTTCAATTTCCCGCACTCCTCATTGTAAAGTAGTTTTTTCCTATTTGCCACAAAGACTACAGAGATCATTAGTGCATTCCAGCTAAAACGAAACCTGAAACCACTTTAATTATTGCTATACTTTTCAGCGCCACTTCCCAGTGGCCATACTATAAAATGTTCAAATAACCGGCTTGTTTTGTGTAAAATGAGCCCAATTAATTCTCTACCGACTTTATATTGACGATCTTGTTAATCTGTTTTATTGCTTACAATTACATTATCATTCAAGTAGCTTGCTGCAACTACCTTTAAATTTGCTTAAATCAATTATATGAGTAAGTTGCTGTTATCAGTAAAAGAAGACTGGTTATAAACGAAGCATTCTTTAAAATGAGTTTGTCTATTGAACAAATACATGCAATTTTTCCAGATAAAATGACTGCAAAGTCTTCCATTTTAGAACAAAATAAATTTGGCGAGAAGAGGTGGTAGCGCTGCAAGTCATTACGAACTGGAATCAAATTACACAATTCGCAAAAACGTTTAAATATTGAAGTTGGTTGCTAAATGAAAAGGAAATATTTAGACTTCAAAAATTTTGCTTAACATTTGGCTGCTCTCCTTCTGTGAAATACAACGGAAATTCTGTGATCAGATTTCAGTGTAGGAGACGTGAAGGAAAACTGCTCCAAATTTAAAACAAGTGAGCCGAGCTAGTGTTTGTTCCAGGTTCCTCAATCAAGCAAGAAAGGAAAGTTGTGAGGTAGGCGGGCGTCACACACAAAAAAAATTGTTGGATATTCAATATGACTGTGTTGCACATGCGTGCTGGTAATGATGCAGCCACTGATTAAGGGCACTATAGCCTCGCGGGTCAGAGGGTTTACGACCCTACTGAAAACTCTTAAAAAAAGAGTGAGCCTGAATGTTAGCAGCCGTGGACAGCTGTTTCAGCCTTATTGGGCCTCATCAGCACGACACAGCTAACAAACAGGCTCAGATTCCCACAGAAAATACAAAGTAAAGTAGAAGGGTAATCGTATATAATCTTGTTTTAACGAATAATCTTGCTTTAATGAATAGACAGTATTATGTGACTAGTTCCTATGGAAGCTACCCTGCGAGCAGAAGGATTTTTTTTAGACCCTTTTCTTCCTGCAGTCGGCGGGGAAAAAACCCCTCTGCACGAATCCTGTTGAATTTCGTTTGAGCATGCGCTAAGCGTTGCTTGGAAACAATTTGGTTCCCATGCGC
>JAOTRI020147004.1:0-10431 GCA_028564885.2 Zoanthus sanctaehelenae
CAGTTCAGACCTTTGGAAAAATAAAATGAAGTTGAGAACGCTTCAATCGCGAAATTTAATGCCCTTTTTTCATATTTTCCTATTGAAATCGCGAAAATAAAACCCCGCGAAATATTGCCTCGCCAAAATCGCGAAACTAAGTACCCGCGAAATTAATATAAGTACCCATAAGGTATTCGATTTTGGGTTTCTCTCCACCATTCTTCAGTTTATAATTCAAATGCTTACTTTAAAAATGTCATCAAATTTGGTGTTTTGTTCACTTTTAAATGTTGAATGAGATTGTCTCAAGTGTTTGCCTGATAATGTAAAGTCTGTTGCTATTTATATGAGCTTAGCTTTCAGCAACGAAATCAATTTTTCTCTTTAAATTATTACACATTAATTAATTATTTTTGCCCGCAAAATTTTGATTTTTCTGTTGCAGAATTTGTACTCTTAGCCACGGCATTGGGCAGAAAAATCTCGTAATATTTTTATATTTTTTGCTGCGCTGCGGAATTCCAGAGTGCCTGATTACAACATTCAATACTTGCGCACAGAAAAATGGTTTTTCATCATTAATGGACCTAGTTCAAATAATGAATATTGGTAGTTTTCTACACTGTCACGACATACATTTTTAATGTTAACAGAAATGCCAGAAAGGATTTCCATATTCGATACTACCTATAAACTTGACTACAGCCCAAGCTACAGTGGTATAATACTATGCCTCACAATCAAGGAACATGTTTCCTTTGTTAGAATACTGCTCCGCTATCATTTTTTTGTTCTCTTTGTTTTGTTTCTTTTTTGGTATTTCAAACTAACCAACAAAAACTTTAAGCTTAACTGTTAAAAACATGGAACAGACTGAAAGTCTCCTTTAACACTCCAACCGGGACCACCCAGTACCATTAGTCACAGGTAGCCCAGTAACGCTGTCAACCATCGTCTGGTTCATTATTACGACACGAGCATGAGAAAAAAAAACTGAGCTCCCAATAGGATTCGTACCCCAATTCTTTATTTTTACTACTTAATTGCAGTTTTGTTTCAAAAAAAATTAACTGTTCTCGTTTTAAAGGTTCAAATCGGCTTTTGTGTCCAATTTTGTTTAACCAACGTTTACTGCAAGCTTCAATGGACTGAAATAAACCAGGAAGCCGTCAAACTGTGGTCGTTATGTAGGTCCTTCTGTTAGTCGCATCTTCGTCTGAAATTTTACTAAAAGACGTTGTCGTTGCTTTAGTGGGGGAGCCACGCAAGGAATGCCATTGCATTCTGAACGCTTGCTTCATATTCTGCCGGAATTCTGCCGACACCAGGGAATAAATTACAGGATTAAGAGAACTGTTACCCAAAAGCAGAATGGTGAATACATTGAACATTAGCCAAAGATAGGGCAGACGTTTTACTACGTCTGGCAGAAACACTAAGCACAATCTGAAGACGTGAAACGGAAGCATTGTTATAGCAAAAAGCGCAACGATGGGCACCAGAATTTTCAAAGCTTTTGAGTTTTCGTCCCGGTTGCGTTTTGTTTGTCTGTGTTGTAGAATTCTTCTTCTGGAGAGTTGGTGTAAGATCTTCTTGTGCAATTTCTTGCTCTGAAAAATTTGTTGAGCAATCTTTCTGTAGCACCATAGGATAACACTCAGCGGTATTAGATAGAAGAACAGGCTTAAACAGACAACATAGATCTGCATGGGCAACATACCCGGCCATCGAGGTGTACAGTCAATTGTACCTCGGGATGGGTCCTCTATGTATTCCATCACAAAATACAGTGGAAGTACAATTATTATGAAGGAGCAAAACCAGATCAGAAAAATGAGCCATTTGACAGCTTTCAGGGAGGTCTGTGATCTCATACTGAGAACAATTGCTCTGTACCTGTCGAGGGCAATTGCCACAATGGAAGATATTGAAGCTCCATAGAAGATGTCACTCAAAGGGTAAATGACTTTACAAAAAAAAATCCCCAGAGGCCAGTGCAAAGGGTCGTTCGATTTGACAATGGTCAGCGGATAACAAACAGCGAGTATCCCCAGGTCTGCAATAGCCAAGTTAAGAATGTAAGAGTTTACCGCTGACCGTTTTCGCATGCAGCAAGTAACGACGCAGATGGCGATATTTCCCATGACGCCTAAGATGCAGATGAGTATACTGAGAAAAAATCGCAACACCATTGCTGGTAACGGCTCCGGTTCTTGTGCTAAGCCGACCTTAGCTGTAGACAAGTTTTGGAAATGTGTTGCATTAATGGTGTACACGTTAAAATACATAATTCATATTTACTGCAGAACTCTTTAGTTGCGTAACTTTATCTTTTAAATCAAGCTCTTTTTATCATTGTTAGATTTACTTCTGTTGGCTCGAAATTCTAAACACTTGAAATCAATAAAACTTTTTCCAATTGCCAGCCAGTGTTTCAAGATCGCTGGTTATTATAACACAATAAAGGGAAAATGGTTGGCTGAAATACGAAAAAACATTAGAAGAAAAACATTAGTTTCATTAGATTAGGAGAAAAACTTTAGTTTCATTATAACTCTTGTTTCTGGAAACCAGCTGTTTTTGTTAACTATACCTTTACCACGAACAAATTTGGATAAAATTAAATTAAAATAAGTTTCGCCAAAACTTCTCGAGTTATTTACCTTTTTAAAATTGATGCCAAACCCGGATAGCCTCGATTTTTTTTTCATTTGACTCACTTTTGTTTTGTTATAAAGTTTTCTTCCCAAAAAATGCATTCTAATCGATAAAAAGCAAAAACGTTACAGTTTTGTTAAAAAACAAC
Source organism: Zoanthus sanctaehelenae (assembly GCA_028564885.2). Taxonomy (NCBI): domain Eukaryota; kingdom Metazoa; phylum Cnidaria; class Anthozoa; order Zoantharia; family Zoanthidae; genus Zoanthus; species Zoanthus sanctaehelenae. The sequence goes on from JAOTRI020147004.1 coordinate 2,789, forward strand.
TTTCAAAAATGCTTTATATGTCCTCGGATTAAACGTAAAAAAAAGTTCACCTGACCTTGAAAGCTAAAATGAAAAGCGAATCAATTTCTTTTTTTAGGTGGAGAAAGGGCAAGATACAGAAACAGACACACGTTTTTCTTGTTTTCAAATAGACCAATATGTTATCCTACCTGGATGTTGCTGATAACTGGTTTGAAGGGTGTAATGAATTTTAGTTCCATTTTAGGAACTATGGGTTGAAGCTTTAGCATCTTTCAATCTTGATCCCCGTTTTTAAATAACACTATCCTCGAAAATAAATCGTTTTCAAGTGTGTTACTATACAAGTTGAAAATTTAAATGTGAACCCTGAACAAAGATGACGCCAAAATAGCGGATACGCGAACAAAGACCAAGGAACTGTGACTGCGTCAAGCTGGACGGTAGCTATCATACATATTTCAATTAACGACAATGTAGCACCTCAAAAAAAAGCATTTCTAATAAACGCTTTTCTTTTCCAAATTTTTCAATTCTATCTGAAGAAGCCGCTTCCTCTAAGGATTGGGTTACATTTTAGAATATAAATTATTAAACCATACTGACTATTGTAAGAAATGTGAAAACCTTATATTTTATTTTCTTGTTCTAAAGTATAAAATTATGGTCAATTGTTTAAATAATGTCTTCATGGATGGTCAGTTTATGATAAAATATTAACTCATAATTCACTAAGGATAAAAAGAGATTTTGCAGCTTCAAATTTCAAGTAATTGCAGTATTTTATTGTCTTACAAAACGGAAGAGGCAGACTTTTAATGCTAAAACTAGTAATGCATCTCGAATATATCTTGTAATGTCAGGGTGTAAAGACAAATCTTAAACAGTATTTTAAAACGATTAGCAAGAGATCTACATGCGATTACGGGTATATAAAATATCAACTCGTTGACTAGGCAACAAAAATTTTGACAAAGTAGAAAGCTGAACACTAAGTGCGCATGTCCAGTGGGATGTGCGTGGGTCTGACGTGTTGAAGTAAAACAGACCAATGACCTAAAAAAACCCTTTCCGCGTCGTTGTATAATACAACTTCTATTCATCCACATAGAATAAACGTATCTTTAAATACAACAAAACGGCCTTGGGAGTTGTTCCTAGTAAAACAAAGTAAATTGTCTTTCATATAAAGCGTTCAGTCGTTAGTTATAGATGTTGATATTTTTTGAAATTATGATAATAATTACTGTAGGGTTGAGTAGTTTGCAGCTGGGTCAAATTAAACCTTAGATTAAGCAGAAATTACAAAAGCAACGTCATCTCTAAGGAAAAGATTAGGGTTCTATAAATAATCGCATATCTAACGGTGAAGTCGCGCTCTGATTGGCTATTGAAGAGAGGGTATTTAGCTTGGAATCACACCTGTGCATGAAGCGATATTGCAATTCGTGTTACGAAAAAGTCACCTTTGAAATGAACAAATTTATTGAAAGAATGTCTGCCAAATTTTGAACTGAAATTTGAATTTTTAGAAAATTTGAGGAAACCACTCATACTCACATGGTTAGATCTGTCAGCCTCATGAGCAACGAGTTGGAATTGTACATACGTAGTTTATTCATTATGTAACTTCACCGTTAGCTTCGCGATTCGTACGATAGCGGTTTTTCGCGTGAAATTTAACGTGGAATTCACTCGTCAGGCAGTGAATTTTTCTATAATACCAAAATGATTTAAGTGCTTTTAGAAAAGCGTTTTAAAGCAGTCATTTTTTGGGAAAAATAAGAATAGGTAGTCATGGAGTACATGTAGCTACAGCAATAATATTCTTGCCTTTGGGGAGTGATACAGGGCAAATGTTTTTTCTGTAGTCTGTTTTAGTTTTCAAAACGACCGTTTTCATGGGTGCCCTGTGTGACTCCTGATCCCAATGTATGTCTACTTGGGTACCCTGTGGTTATTAGTTACATCCCTCGTACTACCACTAGCTACCATTGATATCCGCTGGAGTTACAAAAACTAAATAATTTCATAGAGAAAAATAAATAGAAAATCAATTTCAACTTTATTTACAGGTCAAGTTGAGTTTCGAGAATGGAAGAGTTTCCGAACTGAGGCGATCGATATGTATTTCAATGATTTAAAACAGAACCATCCACATCACCGCGACCGATTCAGTGATCAGGTCTGGCTATACCAGGGCAAAGAGGCCAACAAACGATTGCAGGTTATGCGACACAGGTAACAACTACAGGTTCAACCAGAGCAAGTCTTGCACTTGAACGCGTTTATTATTCCCTTGGTTTTTGGAAGCAAAACATTTTCAGCATCAATATCATTAATATCATAATTTTTACCATCAGCATCGTCACTATCATCATCACAACCACCACCTACCTCCATCATCATCATCATCATCATCATCATCAGCATCACCGTCACCGTCATCACCATCACCTCCACCATCACCACCATCATCGTCATCATCATCATCATCACCACCATCATCATCATCACAATCACCATCATTATCATTACCACCATCATCACCACCACCATAATCATTATCACCATCATCATCATCGTCACCATCATCACTATCATCATCACCATCATCATCATCATCACCATCATCATCACTATCATCATCACATCATCATCATCACCATCATCATCACAACCTCCACCATCATCAATATTATCACCATCATCATCACCACCATCATCATCACATCATCATCATCACCATCATCATCACAACCTCCACCATCATCGATATTATCACCATCATCATCACCATCACCATCATCATCACAATCACCACCATCACCTATGAGCTATCAAAACACTCGTAGTTCACAAGGTCGAGAGGTATAATATCTGTCTTAGTATAATTTACTAATTTGTCAAAATGGAATCTACCATCAATTAAATTATAGAGGAAATCCTTTGATATTGCATTGCTGTGTGCATGTTTTGATACGTCATCTTTTCTCTGCTAGTTTAGCAGACCTCTCATAGAGTAGCCAATCAGAATGCATTTTGCGTGTTAGACCATTAGAAGGTTTCTACTAAAAATTGTTAATCAAAATGTTCTCAAACTTGAAGTAATCCACTCTTGTTCTTCTAATACAAGAGTGCAAAAGCTGACAAGATTATCAAGAAAAATAATCCGAGGAAGCGAGCCATTACAGGTAACGACACTAAATAGTTTATATATGAGAGATAATGAATGTTTTTCCAATACTAAACAAAAAGTAAAAACAAAGCATTGTTTGAATGATCAAACCTTATAGTCATACACTAAATCAAGTAACTCATTTGAGCAGCCATTTCTCTAAACTTTTCTCACTAATTACACATTAAAAAAATCGCAATCGAATTTTCTTACCATTGCCATTAAAAGGGTTAGAAAATTTTATGCATACAAAAATCCACAATTCCATATCTACACTTTAACCTAAATTTTCGATAATACAAATTTAGAAAAAATAAAGGATCAGATGGATTAGATAATAATTAGACAAATGAAAAACTTTTTTGTTTATTTGTTTGTATCTTGAATAAACGTTTTATAAACACAACATTGCAACATTACGTTTCTAATAGCGTCACCTCATGAGTTTTTAAATCTTAGTTTACAAATGAAAATGTTTACTCGGGAGTAAATCACCTTAGATCTATGAATCTTGCTCTTCTTTCTGCATTCTGTTGATCTTATAGGTTGTCAAATATGGAGTACGAGGGCACTATCACGCTCATTATGACGTCACAAGAAAAGTAGACTATCCAAATAGTACATGCTGTCATTTCAATTTACTTCTAACACCTTTTTGTCGGCTGTGTAGGTAGGTAAATCAAAGTAACTTTATATCAAGATTTCCTAGAATTTAGTTAAAACCCCCTTGCTCGCTCTAACGAACTGAGCGGTGAGACTCCACAACTGAAATATGACATGTCGTATAAATGGTTTTACCGATGCATTAGACCCTTTTCTCGCAAGCGTGACATTGATAAATATTCCGGTTTTCAAAAATAAATTGCATCATCAAATTTGTTACATCAATAAAAGTAAAAATGCAAAATTTTGATGAGACTGCTTCTAAATTGGCAAAGATGTGAAGATTTTAAGGTAAATATTTTTGGGTTTTAAAATTTGTAAAGAAAATGAATGAGTTTAGCATAATAACGAGGTTGGAAACACAAAACCATCAGTTTCTTTACAAAAATTTGCCAAAATATTTACCTTGAAATGTTTATACTTCCGCAATATTGGAAGCAATCTCATCGAAACTTTGCACTTTTACTATTGTTGATGTGGCAAATGTGATAATTTTATTTGTTTTTAAAAAACCAGAATATTTATTAATGTGACGCTTCGCGTGAAAAGGGTCTATACTGAGCTGTATTATTAAGAACGAGTTTGTACAATAGTGTGTGAACAAGGACGTTATGAATGATCGTCGCAGTTATGATTATTAAGACTGAGTTTATAACATAGTGTTAACAATAACGTTTGAATGATAGTAGCTTCTATGATTGTTGAAAATTAGTTGGTACCGCGGTGTAAACAATGTTTAAATGATTGTCGCTATTCTAATTATTGAGACTGAGTTTAGGTGTAAACAATGACTTTATGAATTATCATCATGGTTAAGACTTCTAGGAATAATTTTTAACTATGTTTTCGGAAATCAACCGTAAAACAAACTCATTCAATTTAACCTTACAATGCACAGATACATCACAGTACTGTATTTTCTTAATAACGTGCAAGAAGGTGGCGAGACTGCTTTTCCTGTTGCCGATGAAGAAAATTTCAACGAAACGGTAAAAACATTTTTTCTCATAAATCATATTTGTACTTGAAGTTTGCTGATATATTTCACGATCATGACAAGTAGGTTAGTGGTTAACAACACTTGGTAACAACAGGTCGTTCTCTAGGTGGGTCATTGCTTACATTCTCCCCTTCATTAGCATATGTGCGCCAGTTGTTATTCATATTACAATCAAAGGTATCCTGTGGTAAGCACGTGCATGGAGTAATGACATGCATATTGAACGTCTTTCATTGTTAGCCGAATAAGAGCAATTACAATGACCATTTAACTAACGCATGAATGATCTGCCGAATTTGAAACGATCGCAAATCGATTACAATTTTTTCATTGTTTACTCCTAACATCCTGATTCCCCAACTATCCCGATAGCTCACTGACATCCTGATTCCCCAACTATCCCGATAGCTCACTGACATCTTGATTCCCCAACTATCCCGATAGCTCACTGACATCTTGATTCCCCAACTATCCCGATAGCTCTTCACGAGCTAAACGTTGAAGCACTGTATATTGAGAGTGCGCAGTAAATTAAACATCTCTTAAAAAATGAGATTGATATGCTTAACACTGTTTCTATAATCGAATGTAGATTTTTACTGAGAATGTATAAATATTTGAACCGACATGTAACTAGGAGGATGCTGAAAAAATACCAGAATAGGTACTGGTCAGGAATCAGCAGGATGCCTAAATTGTGTGCAATTTTATAATAATGATAACAATAATAGTAATAAAAATAATAATAAAAATAATGACGACGACTACGACGATGATGATGATGACGATGATGATGACGATGACGATGATGATAATGACGATGATGATGATGATGATGATGATGATGACGATGACGATGATGATAATGACGATGATGAGGACGATGATGATGACGATGATGTTAACAATAATGATGACGACGATGATGATGACAATGATGATGACGATGATGATGATGACGATGATGATGATAGCCGTGAGCTAGACGCTCTCATTGCAGTCTCGGGACTGAATTACAAGGATGCTGCTCTACGAGGTCGAACCGAAAGCATGTCAAGGTGCCTCCGGCAGCCGCTATACGATCTACGCGTGACCTCGGAGCATAGCATCACAGCCAGTTGGAATCAGCTGTGAGTCGATTTTGAAGAGGCACATTGACGGTGTTGCCTCCATGCTGTTTGAATTTTTTTTGAAACAATATTTTGTTCTTAAATTGTTCTTAATTTTTGTGCCAGTTTGAGCCTTATTGTTTACATAAACAAACTGTGTGTATTTGTGAAACACAGGAATTTCGAGATCGCAAGGATGGAGACAGATACAACCTTAGCAAGTTTTGTAAAAGCGCCAATGTAGTTGTCAAACCTGAAAAAGGGAAAGCTATAATGTGGTACAACTTTGAGCTGGATCAAGAATCTGGTTGGATGGGAAAACGGGAAGACAGGTCATTGCACGGTGGATGTGACATCCTAAAAGGAACAAAATACGTAGCTAACAACTGGATACCAGCCGCTGAACCAGACTCCGCGCATTTAACAAACAATTACTTAATGTTAGATGATGATGAAATGGAAGAACTATTTTAGACTGATATTTAAAACAAATGAATTTACAGTACCAGCTTGATACAATTAAGATTATATATGATAGAGTTGGGAGATAATCTACATTTACTGAACAAATGAAGTGCATGACAGTGACACCTTATGCTGTAAAGATTATGGTAAATTCTAGAAAATATTTATTGAGCAATGAGGTGACAGTTACAATTTGATGTAATTTAGATTATTAGCTATTGTTTTAGGATTTACTCTTGAATTATTTAACAAATGACGACGTAGTTATTCTGTCTGCGCATGAGCATAGGAGTCAGGTTAAAGCAAGTGGGCTAAGATATCTCGATCTGAGTAGGATCTCAATCTATATTCGAGGTTTTTTCTACGAGTTTTTTGGTTTTCCTTCTTCTTCAAATTCGACTTTCACGCCAAGATCTGAGCTGTCTACCAATTAAACATTAACCTATGGCTAGGAAAAATGGGCAACCACTTCCTTCACAATTGAAGTTAAATAAAGAAGACGAAATTTAAAGGTTTGAACGAAAGTAACGTAATACCTGAAAAAATCAAATTTTTAAAATTGCTTGTTCTATTTTGGTTTGTGTTCTTGTAAATAAAGCTTTAAATGACTTTTAAGAGAGTGGGTTGTTTACATACGTATGTAGATGTGCCAACAGACCATCTCTGAAATTGCAGATGCCGCTGACAACAAACGGATTCAATTTGTACAGTGTTAGCATCAATGTGAAGTAAAATAATCCTAACTGCAAAAACAGTTGTAATATTAATTGAACTTCAGTCTCACACAGCTGCGTTTGTGCATTATTGGAAGTGTAACTTCTCGCTTTGTCCCGCAAGTATAGTTTTGGAATATTATATTTAACCAAAACTGAAGACTGTATCAGAAGCTTAAGAGTCCCCAGTTAAATTGAAATAAATAATCCATTTCCGAGTTCCCTTGTGCATTTGTTTTAATGCAAGTTTAAGTGCAAAGCCATTCTTATGAAAATGACTTGATTTGACAGTCACATTAAATCATCTAGAACTACCACTCATATTTCCAAAAGTCTCAAAAAGATTTCTTCTTTTTCGTTATACACATCCAAATTCTACAATTTATTTTCATATTTTTGTTGTTTTTGTGATAACGTTTGTGCTTTTTTAATATTTGTCTTGCGTTTGTGTTCTTAATTGAAATTCTAATAGTACGAAGCTAAGCAATCATTGCTTGAAATAAAGCACTTTTTCGAGTGTAATTTTAGGAAGCCCA
>JAOTRI020147014.1:0-10431 GCA_028564885.2 Zoanthus sanctaehelenae
TAGTTATTAAGGCGTGCGTAGTTGATGAGCCTGGAATACAGCCAAACTGGTCAGATCCTAATTTACTAAGAATTGCATGTCCAGCTACCTTAGTTTCCATCTTCTACTTACAATAATATGTGAGTACTGGGTATGCAGGTCTAAAAACTAACAACTATATATTTTTAATGAACTAAACTTAACATACATACTAGTTCATCATTTGGAAATTTCTTCATCACTTGTACAACTTTTGTTTCATTTTCAATTTTTCTAATATGTTCGTTAAGATCTGCAGCAGCCTGTAAAAACAAAATCTATTTCACCAACTTTACCATATAACTGAATGCATTGGTTTACAATGAACTATACTGCTAATAACCCTTTCTGATAGAATCTCTACTTAAAAACAGGTTCATGCAAATAAAATCAGAGTCATATGGAAGCTAATAGAATAACTTACATATTGAGATTAGAATCCGGCCACCCTCGTTTACGGGGATAAAACCGGATCAAAACTGGATTGATGATGATGATGATTAGAATCAATCATTTGAGAAGAGAGCATCTACTATAGATGATGGGAGTAGAATCTCCTAAATAAGAATGGGTCACTCATCTATAACAAAGGTCTTAAGACAAAAATAGAACAATCGTCGTGTACTTTGTACAAGAGAAAAAGACTGTTTATAGTTTGGTTGAATAAGATATTGTAAAGTAAGCAATTTTTTTCCGGATAAATAGGATCACTTAGAAATTAGAAAAATGCCATTTAATTGAGATTAGGATCATCATTTAAGAATAAGATAAAATCTACTAGAGAAGAAGATATTCAATATGAGAAAAGGATTGTTTAGAACTTAGTTCGTCCAATTAAAAAATATCAACTACTCTGATTCAAGATCAGCCATTTGCAACATGGAATCTCAATGAGAATAGAATCATTAAGAAGGATTACAGTATGTAGGTTGGCTTAAGTTTATCCATTTAATGTGTGAGCTATCTAGATTAAATAGCACAATTCAAATACGAATAGTTTAGAAACAATTAAGTCCTTGTATATGAAAATAACAATAAAGTCAGATGAAAAGGGGTCATATACATAAATGTAACTTAAGTCATCTAAAACATAAAAAATATGAAATTATAGCCATCAACACGAGAAACGGTTAATCTATTTCAAAACAGCATATAATACATGAGAATATACTATCTTACATAAGACAACAGTCGGATCATCAATATGAAAAAAAGATCACTTTCTTTGGTACAAGATTATCCATCCGTTTTAGAAAGAGAGCACATAGATAGATACAGTCGCATAAGCATAGGCTTTTCCACTTATCATCCGATTTATGCCTACAAGCCACACTATTGCGGGTTTGATGGTATACAGGAAGTTGCAGTACACCAGATGCTTCTATCCTAGTGTCGTTTGCTTTCGGATATGATAAATTAGGGATGTTTTAATAGAAACCTATGATCAGATCTAATGGCTTTCTCATGTGTCTATGGCCAGCAATGTCGATGTGACAGCCACAGTTGATGGTTGAAAGTTGATGGTTGAATGACTTCTTCATACATGTCCAAATCAACAAAGTTGCTGGTTCAGTGACTATCCAATTTTGAGTGACACAACAATTAAAGCATTGCTCATCCTCCTCCAACCTTCTCAGCTCAATATACGTTACTGGCCAACTCAAGCATACAGCATTACACTGCTGGAGCATAAAATCTACTGCAAGTTGATAGGGACAGACTCCAGCATATCAGAACAAACAGCAACTCCAGCTTATTAGGATTTTAACTTGTGATAAAGTTAAAATGCAGTTTGGCTCTGTGAGTGGAAGCATCACCTTTTCTTTGTACAGATTAACTTTTTCCTTTCTGCTACAATCAGATTTGCCTGATGGCTTAAAAAGCGACTATGAGCGTTTCAATGCCAATTCCAGATGGTAAACGTGCTTTGCGAGGTTTTCATTGTTACCAAACTCTGTGCAACCATCTTAGATATCACTTGTATTGGAGAGTCAGGGACAGTCTTAGCAGGTGGTAAATCCTCTGCTGATAAGAGGAACTCAATATTGAGAAGTCTCTAACAATGATGTATTTTTTGGTATAATTGCTAACAGGAAGATAACTGCTTTCCTCTTTCACAATACTTTTAATCACGATGTCCTGATTCTCTTTCCTCATCTGTTTATAAATAGTGTAAATATCTTTGTCACCTTTCTCTATATTTGTTCCCTGCATGTATCTTGCAGCAACAACAACACACCTTGTACAGTATTTCGCTGTGCAAAGAAATAGCTTGTTTTACTGCCATTTTCAACTTTTCCCAAAACCATCTTTTATCTTCAACTGCCGAACTTACTGATTAATTCCACTACCATGTTTCTTTTTTCAAACCAGTTCTCTTTGTCCTATAACATGATATTCTAGCTGCCTTTAACAAACTGGCACATGCATGCCTGGTATTGTCAATCGAAACTACTTTCTGGTAGAAAAGCTGAAGGCATTACAGACACGAAGCCTGTCTTTAGGTATACATTCCTGATTAGGATGGGTTTTCACATTGGTTGCAACTATGGTTATACAGTAGCATTATTATATTGTTAAAATACAAATAAAACCTTCTACATAAAAATAAAGAGACAAAAATCTACTTTGATGAAAACAGGTTGTTCTAAAACATGAAAATAGTAGCTCATCTATAATCATCAAATTGATAACAGTCCCAATTATCTAGAAATTATACGAATAATTCAATCTACAGGATAATAGAGTTTTACAAATAGATAAAGGTTAAGCTATAGTGAATTTAAGGAGTTATGAACAGTCTGTAGTCCTTCGTCAGAGTGAAGGAATGAGAGCAAATAGTATAATCTACTTCAGAAAAGAATAACCTTCATGGGAATATGATATAACGTACTTGGGGAAAGGATAATCTACACACTCTACAGAAAAAAATAATATCAATATAAAAAATGGATAATCTATTTTGGAAATGTGGTTATTTAAAGGAGAATAGGACCATCTATTTCATGCAGAATATGGTTACCTATCAATGAAGAAAACAACCCAAATGAGAAAGAATACATAACCTTAGAATAATGTAACAACAACAAGAATTGGATTATCTAAATGACAATAAGAGCTCATCGTTATTTAAAATTTACACTTGGTATAATTTCATTTACCTTTCGAGCTTTGGACAATGCTTCCTGTAAAGTCAAATAATCAGGATGCTCCTAAAAAGTGCAAAAGTTAAACCATTTATAAAACTAATTTAAGGAATCGATTCTCTATCTTTGCAGAGCATTCTCGAGATAGTTAAAAACAGTCAGTTCAGTTTAATTTAAAACAGGCGGCTTCAGACTGGAGCTTAAATTGAATAAGAGGAGTAGATGAGAAGTTCAAGTGAACAAGAAAAAAATAAATTTGATGTTGTTTCTACAGCAAATAAATTTACACTAAAACACTTCATTTTTTACAATTTTATTACAGAGCTCTGTGACAAAGACTAATTTACCATGATTGTTTCATACCTCTTTTGTTCTTTTTACAAGCTCTTTTAGTAACAGTTCATATCGGGGAATTCGCTGAACAGGCATCAGCAGCAGTGAATCTAAAGTTTGACAACAATTTACCTAATGGAACAAAAAGGCATAACCAATGTCAACAGGTAAGTCAGATCAAGCAATAATTGGTCAATAACAAAAATACGTTTCAAAACAGTATTTACCTTGGCAATAAAATTTTTGTATTTTTCATTATTTTTTTCTAATTTTGCGATAACCTGAAACAAATAATTAGAACGTTAATAATTATCCACTTCTCCTGAAATGAAAAAATATTTGAAAGGTATAAGTAAAGGCCATTATCTAAAATTGACTTATGAAAGACCTTGGCATTTTTTGTTACAATTTCAGCTGAGTAAAGATCATGAATGCTATCCAAAAATCCACTATGACAATTCTCTCTCTCTCTCTCTCTTGGTTATCTGCCACGTGGCAGGTTTAGCGTCGCACATGCCATTCATTCCGATCTTCGGGCCTGTGTTTGATCTCTCCATATGTTTCTGTTCTGCTGTTTTCTTTCTTTCGCCATGCAGTGATTGAACAATGTCATTCTCTTCCTTCCCCTGCCCCTTTTCTCATTCAACCTCCCTTCGATGATATCCCTTAGTAGACTCTGGTGCCTCAAAACGTGGCCAACCCACTTCTTCTGGCAGATACAGATGGTCGAGATCAACGTAACGTCGAGATCAACGTTAACAATTGCAGAAGTATTTAATACAGAGCTGGTACTTATCGACCATTATTTGACAATATACTGACACATTGTATCCTTTTCTTTTAAATGTTATGTTTGTATGTGATTTTGTTTAAAGGCTCAAGTTCTATAACTGATTTTTTTGAAATGTATTTCATGCACAAATAGCAAGATTGTTGGTTTTTATTATGTGGCACGTGCTGCAAATACTGGTTTATGACTTTATCAAGTATTAGTTTTTCCTTACTTTGCAATAGGGTTGCTCAGTTACAGTGACAATTAGCAAGTGTTTCCACCTGAATTGTTCTTCAATTAGTGCAAGAGCTGGATTGGATTTTAAGGGTTAAAAGATAAAAATCATTTCAACATCATACTCACCTCATTAGCTTTTTGTCTTGAATTAAAATAGGGTTCAAACATTTTTAAATATGAAAACTGCGAAAAAATGAGAACCTAAATTAATTAGTCCATTACATTATCGAAGTCAACTATATCTTTCTAGCATTAACCCTTTGACTCCTGGGAGGTTTTCCAATTTTGAACGATTTTATGTATGAAAACAATCAATTGGCTTTATCTAATCCATATTAGGCATTGCCATGGAAACATCCCATGTTGTGTAGTCCCCAGGGATCGTGTTTTCAGTTTATGAGATGATGGTGTTGTTTAAGTGTCTTGTCACTGCTGTAGCAGCCATTAAAAGTGAATTTTTGCTCATTTTCAAGCCTTTTTTACCTCTCTTCACTACTGGATAGCATCACGAAGCTTGAAGGTAGCATTTGAGCTTACTTACTGAAAGAAACCAGCAAGGTGTCACACTTTTTAGCGATTTTTACGGCATATTTCCTCTCGGTCGGTTTCCACAGGTGCCAAAAGAAGTTGGATTTGAAGCTCGAAGAGAGGCAAATTCACTGAGTTGCCAATGCATTTTTTGGAAGTTTTGACTACTGAAGAACACTACAAGCATAAAATTTTGGCACAACTCCGTGGAGGCTCTACACTTAGTAAAAAATGATTACTGCAGGAAATGCTGTCTGTCCTTGTCAAAACTTTCAACTAATGACTTTCTGCAGAAATGACAGTTTATGCTTGCATCACTGGCTTTCCAACCTTAAAGAAACTATTGAATTTTGATTTAAAACCAAAGTCGAAACATCGTTTTCTTGTTTAAGAAAGATTGACTTCTTTAATTCAGTACCATATCGTGTGGGCGGTTTAGGCCCTTTTAGGAGTAAAATGGTTAATATTATTAAATAATAAATTATCCTTTTGAAATGAAAGGATACAATTGACATCAATGCACCAACATGCTCCACCATGGCCATTAAAAGTGCCTAGTCTCTCTCCATTTACAGAATACCATACAGTTGGTTTAGTATCCTTAGCTGCTGAAAACAATAAATCTCCATCTCTGTTGTATTTTATCTGTGTTATTGATCGCTCGTGACCATGGAGCATTAGAGGTTTCTGTCATAAACATTAATAAATAAAGTCATAAACAAAAACTTGTCACATTAAAGTGTATATGACACGGATTTTTTTAAAAGTATCTTAAACTTTAACATATTTTTGATTATAAACTAAAGTTATTTACTGCCAGAAATAATTTCTCGTTGTTTTATTACATGTTGTTTAAAATGCTGATTTTTGCCTAAAAAGTGTCCGCCATTTGCACAGCCAAACCAAAGCCTGTAACGTTACATTGTTTGAAACTTTTCTAAGAAAAAAAGAAAAAAACAGTAATGGAAAGTAAAATGGCGAAAAGTAGTTGAAGAAAATGAATGGTCAGAGTGCCAAATAAAGAAAGCTGTCAAAATACCAGCTAAACTGACGGCACACGAATGCAAGTTGCAAACAATGTGACGTCATACTCAAAACCCAGACTCAGGACAAATTTCTACTTCAAAATTGTGTTTTCAAGACACAAAAAACCATGGTTTAGATTAAGATTTTCTAGATTTAAATATTTGTGTGACGTTCTTTTTGTTTAGGCCAACTCAGCTTTCAATTCTTCCTGGGGAGCTAAAAGAGTACCAGCATTGCTGGGAGCTGACCTGTGATGGATTAGTATCCCGTCCAGGAGGAGGCAAACCGGAGATAAACACCAGCCCCATGGGCCACTAGGATTGTACAAGGATTTAGTTTAGCTAGCAGTGTCACATATTTCATTTTAAGCTCTTGCAGCTCAAAATGTTGTGGCAAACAGAGAATAATTGAGACTTAGTCAAATCTCAGTCAAAACCTAGCTGGAAACATCTTTAAATTTCACTGTAAATAGTTCAAAATAACTTTGAATAGCTAGAAATGATATAATTATACTTATATGCAATTTGTAACCTGTTTAATCTAACACTACAAATATTTTCATGAAGGAAGGATAATGTTTCAGGGTGCATAGACGAAAAGCCAGAATACCTTCTGTACTGGAGCATACTTGTATTATATGCAAACAGTTTTATCACATTTATTACATTAGGTAACTAAAGAAGTTATGATCTGGGTGACAGTTAGTTTGCAAGATACTAGAACAAAATACTATGCCACTAAGCTCCAGTATTTCCCTTACTCTGAATTAAGCAAAGTTTTTTAAAGAACGAGATATTCGCAAGAATAATTTATCAAAGATGGTCATGCATTCTATAGTTAAGCTACAATTTTACCATGGTGGCTAACAGACTATTTTAAATCAAGTTTTAGGATAATGCAGTGTCATCCTGTGTATTTACTATAGTAGTCTGAGTCTAGGTAAGGGTTAGTTTGTACGATTAAAACAAATTGTACGCCCCAATACCCAAGTTTTTGTCGATCAAATTTCAGCAGAATCATTAGTTGACTCTCACTCTACAAAAGTTTTTCGGAGGCCAGACCATCCAAGAGTCAAGTTTTAAAAATACATTTAATGTACCATTTGAATGATAGATTATCGCCAAGAGTAGCTTAAACAGCTATAAAGAATTTAAGCCTCCGTTATTTTATCGTCGGAGAACTTTGATCTATCTTTTATGTTAGAATAATTAACTAAATACCAAATAAAAACTAGAATATTTCATATAGAATAATAACTAGCGGTAAACTAGTTTGAGCTGCGTCGGTGTTTCTAAAGAAACAATTTAGTAATGAAAATGTTAATTATACACCGTAAAAAAGAGAACACTTACTGACGTTTCGGACGAAGGACTAACGTTCGAAACGTCAGTAAGTATTCTCTTTTTTACAGTGTAGAATTTACATCTTCATTACTAGAATATGTCATCTTGAATCTCCGTTTCATCGATCAACAACGGAACCATTTGAAGTAACAACTGTATTGGAAGTAAAAAGAGAGCGACTTCAAAGTATTTATTCTGACATCATCCTAAAACTTTTAAACGTTGTAGAATCAAAATGCTTACCATTGTCGGTTCCTTAAGCCAAAATTTGAAGACGAAACAACTGAAAAATCCTTCGACTCCAATAAAAACGTGTAAAGCGCGGGCTCAACAATGCCCTGCGGTATTCAGCCTTGAAGAAAATGAGACCATGTACTTTGTATATGACAGTTTAAAAAGGGTCTTTGTAAAGGCTTCTTTTACTTCAAGCAAAGAGGACACATTCAAAAGAAAGATAATGTTTACCCCAATCTTATTTCAATCCAATTCCAAATCTTCATTAATTGTTTTGTTCTCTGCACGAAGTAATACATGCAAAAATTGTAATATACGTTGGCCCACAGTTCACAGTCCGGCGGGTCTAAAACGTGGGTCAAGGACCACGCCTAACGGGTCTAAGGTAATAGAGCAGGAAAACGGGTCACGAGTAACACGTCGAGAGAACTTGTCATAGTTTTCTTAAACGTTTTTTTAAAATAATTTGCATTTTAATTTACAAACTAACATTACCAAGTACATTCTCGAGGTAAAACCTGTTTATAAATACTTGAGCTGTCATTTTGTTGCGCGCAATTCAATTCCAACGGACCAATTAAAGCAAAGTTGTTCCTCGTGTCCCTCGTGTTGTTCCTCCGTTGCTGCAATGCACAAGTCCTAACAAGGACGAAACAGCTGTACACGGTTGCTCCGGTTACTTGCTTTGTTGATACTCGGGTGAAGCTGGTTGTGCGCATGCGTGCATGTTCTGGCCAAACAGTGGAGTAGAGTTTAAGTGGTATTTGCTTTTAAAAGTTTTACATTTACATTTTGAAGCTCTGCAAAAACACAGTCATTTTAAAAATGGTCCATGTTACTAATATTCCAGGAACTAAGAATAATCGAAAAACATTTTCAGCCTAAAACCGGTCAAAAACAAGAAACCACCCACGGTTCATAATCAAAGACAATATATTCTTATAAAAAGAGTTTATTTAAAAAGGTGTTTGGAATCTGTGAACAACGTTAATAAGATCCAAATTTACATTCATCAATATAAGAAATAAAGTAAAGTGAGTTTGCTGTACTCTCTATGCGTGGGAAGGTGGCAATATGTTGACATGTCAAAAATGAAAATAAAAACATTTTACAAAGCACACGTTTATTTTCTTTTCTATTTGTGTTAAAAGCTATGTTGTTGTATTGTAGTTGTTACTTTACAAACGAAATAAACTTTTTATGTAGTTTGACCGCACATTTTTAGAACTGAAAGACTGAATAGACGTTTCAGTTCAGTGGAGTTTGTGTATGAACAACCAAAAACCAACTATGCGCATACTCCATTTTTTCTGTGGTTATAACGCTGACTAATATTTACCATTTTATCATTCCCAATTCCCCGATTTAGTAACTTTCCAGTAAACCACGATGAATGTTCAAGCTCATATATTTTATTGAACCAAAAGAAGAATAAGTTATTGGCTCGGGACAAAAGTTTCTTTTAAACTTTTAAGATCGGTCCACGCATGAGTGAAAGGTTCGCGAACACCGTTTCACAGCAAAATATCATATATAAGCACTTGAAAGTTGGACATAAGTTTGCCGTTATATGTAATGTAAAATCTTTATTTTTGATATCAAATTTTTTAGTTTTTTAATTTTGTAAATAGTAATTTTTAATTGTGAATATAGACAGTTTTGTTTTTAGAATATTATAAACATTGAATTTCCTTATTGTAAGGTGTTACTCTTTTAGTGATGGTAATTTTGTTTTATTTGATTTTATGAGAAATAGAACGCAGAAAGCTGTGACGTACATTAAAAATATACGCATAGTCAGTTGATATTACTTAACGTTTCGTATGCGACTACATACAACATCAGAAGTGACTGTCAATGGTACAGAATTTGAATTTAAACATACAGGAACACTAACTTATTAACTAATTATAAAATAACAAAAAGGTGACAAATTTGAAATAAAATACAAAATTAATAAAGAAGCAGCTTTTCGCTGCTGACATATTCATTCAGAGACGGTTTCAAATCCTTGATTTGCAATGTCTCTTATTTTTTAATGATCTGACTACCCGACTCTTGCTTTATTTTAGTGTGGCAGGGAGAAATTGAAGAAAAGAGTCTTGTTTTTTCTAAATTTTAGACTTAAATATTTTTCTCTCAGCAAGTATTTAAAATAAATGAAAGTTCTATGCTTATCCGAAAGATATTCATTCTGGCCATTCAATTCAGTTACTTTTGCTCAATTTTTTTCTCAAGGAGAGGGTGCTTCAGCAATTTATTGAAGATGGCTCTGTTACCATGGTAGCAAGAGACTCAAACATGCAGTTGCTGGTCATATTTAGTAGTCATATGTTGAAACATGGTATAAATTCATTGAAAACGTTCTTTTAGGTTATAGGTCCCGCCTTAATCATGTCACGCGTAGTATAAAGTTTCGGTGGCCCACAAATGAAATACAAAAATTATTATTTCTATAATAAAACTTCAATGCAATCACAGAAATATTTATTTCAAAATAAAAATAGTTAAGCTTGTAAATAATTATTATTTCTCAAAAATAAATTACTTATCTTCGCCTAATAGTAAAATATTTAAAATATGCAAATCAGTTGATATTTTTTTAGCAGTTGGAGTTGTAGCTGCTAAAAACAAGATTTTGATAGCAATCCCTTCAAAGAAATACTATAATGGTGTGAAAATCACAAATGTTTTAGGAAATCAAACCTTAGTAATGCCACAATTTGGTAATAAAAATGTAAATTCTACACCGTAAAAGAGAAATACTTACTGACGTTTCGGACGTTAGTCCTTC
>JAOTRI020147025.1:0-10430 GCA_028564885.2 Zoanthus sanctaehelenae
AACCGTGTTTACATACTATAATGTAAAACGGTTTTTCAACCAATCAGAACGCGCATACCATTTAAATTATTTTATAAAATTTAATCAACAACTGCATATTAGTTATATTTATTACACTTTTATCAAATTAAGTGACATTGTATATTAACTAGTACATTTATATATGCTAAGCTAAATCTTTTAAGAGTCTGGTGGAGTCCATACTTATCTCCAGGGCTCAAAGTTCGTCTTTTTTTCCAGGTGCATTTGTGCGACTAATTTTCAATTTTGAGGCGCACAGCTTAAATATTCGGTGCACAATTAACTAAAAATCTTAGGCACACAGCTGAAAATCTTAGGTGCACTAGAAGCTCAGGGTATAATTTAAAAGTAACGCTCATAGAGTTACATTTATCGCCTTTAATTATTGTGGATTAGGGTTAAGCTATTTTTTAGGGTTTACAGTAGGTCTGTGGTATGCAAATATCATACACCGACTCAATAGTACATCCCAATATGGCCAGCTACACCCACAGAACACAAATATTATGTTGATCCACTCCACTCAAGTCACGGGACCAAATTATACTAATACACCATACCTCGTCGGCAGCCAAAAGGTCCATAAAACATAGTATCCCTTCCGATAACATTAGCTTCAATGTACTCAAATAAAGGGTTCGCAAATTCGGAATCGTCATCCTGATCTATCTGATTTTCATCTTCCGGACCACAAGTCAATTTTATTTCATCCCGTAACTCAGGCTGCTTGCTACTGCAACTATTATTACATCCACAATAATCTGACCGGTTTTTTGCGACTGCGCTATCCTTCTCTGACATGCTTCTTTGATAATGTATTGCGACTGAAAGCAATATAAGATTCTAATTAACAAGTTGCACAACCTTTATGGCCTTTTATCCTCCATTTTATTGACAGCAATTCAATGGATAATTAATTCAGTGCTTGAACAAAAAAGCAAGAACAGTAATGTTGTACGTGCACTGTGTACATGTATATACGAACAAAATTAATCACCTGCCTTACCTTTTGCTTTCTATAATGTTTTGTCAAGATTGTATTAAACTTTAGTCATTCAGAGCTATAAAATATACATCCGGCTACCCCCGCAGTGGAAAGTGTGCAATGGCGCACGCAACGAGAAACAAATCACGGAACATTTTCCACAGATATCCGTTTATTGCAGCTGTTGTGAAGTACGCACAAACATTTCCTACATTTTCAGAGAATATTGCGTTTCTTGCATTTTTGAAAGACATCGCGCACTCTCAAACGTACGTGGGCTCTGGGTACAAGATCCGTAGCGCTGGCCAAATGGATCGCAGCCTCTGGGGACGAGAATGTGTTCCCAAAGGATTGTTTAAAAAAAGACAAAACTTACAAGTACATGCGCAGTAAAGAATACTCATACCTTCACCCCCTCCCCCTTATCCTCCACCACCACATATTTCAGGACCTCTTTATAAGGAGGTGGGCTAGCCCGCTTACCGAGAAAATTCACGTGTTTACCGAATTACGTGAATAAATCGATGTAAACGACGCAAATAGGAAATGCATTTAGCGTGACTAATTTGAGATTTTATGGGCTTATTATGACTTATTATGACCCACGACCACGAATTTCTATTAGCCAGTACCAAAAATACCATAATACTCTTTGTTTGTCTAACCAAAATTTTGCATAAGCATTGCTTTTTATTATCTCTTGGGACTTACAGTGATCCCAAGAGAATCTGGAAACAATGCTTATGCAAAAAATTGGGTAAACAAACAAACAATATTATGGTGCTTTTGGTATTGGCTAATTGAAATAGCATTTTAACAATTTTCGCTCAAAAGTTGAAACGAAGGAAAGCAAGATTTGCACGCCTGATTTCCTTTACTTGAACTCCGTCACTCTCTTTGTGCCTTCTGATATTCGTGCTTTTGAATCTTGACAACTTTCCGAACCGCCTGCTCTTAAAAAAAAGCTTCCTCCAGAAGAAGCTTCTGAAACTTTTTAGGAAGAACACTTGCAGAAGTAGGAAGGGTGAACGGTTACGTATTGCCAGACGCATTTCTTTAATTTTACATGTAATACTTGTCTCCATCAAAATGCAGCCATCTCAGGACTTTGTTGGACTCATCAAAGCTTAAGGTATTTCAAAAGAGCTTCGGATCATAGATTCCGATGTTGAATATGGATTCCATATCTGTGGATTCCGGTTTTCATGGTTGAAAAATGGCTGGATTCCAGATTCCTTGTCTGTAGACTCTGAATTATATTGTTTAAAAGTGCCTAAATCCTAGATTACATGTCCATGGGTTCCGAATTCCAACCCATTTCTGACAACTTCTAAAAATTTAATCAAAATCCACCCATAACAAACAAAAAAACCCGGCAAAAGCATAATTTCCTTGGCGTAGGAAAAAAGGGAAGTAAAAAGAAAACGCGGGATTGGATTGCTGCATTGCAACACAGAGGTAAAATGTAATAAAACAGATCATAATTCTTATATCATGAATACTTGAACAACCTTGACCTGAATGTCACATTTGAACAAAAATACACCAAGGAAAACCAAAATGTTAACGAAAAAGTAAGCAAAGCATAGTCCACTTACCGCAAAAGCACGCTAGATCACGAGGAACATGCTGCATCATGGGTAAAAATTGAGATTTTCAGCCCCTGTCCAAAATAGAGTCCCTACGCTGCGGCAGCAATAAGCGACATGCAGTGACGCTCACCGACATATTTTGGCTCTACTGATTGCATGCTTTTAAAACTATGAAGAGATTTTTTTTATAATTTCGTTTTGATTAATCTGAGTAGTGATTTTCAGCATCGTCTGGCTAGTTGCCATGAAATGTGCATTATTTGCTCTAAATTAATAATAACTCTGGTATTTTCATAACTTTCTGTGATATACGATATGAGTATTTTAAGTTAGTTTAGCAGCATGTCTCATCCGTTAACAGGTGGCTGTTTAAAATAATAATTAGTTGCTATAGTATGGAAAAAACAGCACTCTGAAAAGTGTGAAAAGCGTCATCAAGAGAATGAGGTGGAAAGCCCACTTCTTCCTCTATTCACCCACAAACCAGCCTAACAAATTCATTACGAAATCCAAAAAATGCCCAAGAGAAACTATGCATTCTGAATTTCAAAAACAAAAAAACCTTACTAAAATAAAGAAGTGAATTAATTAGTAAATGCCGGAATGAAAAGAAATTCTACATTTTTTTAGTCTGATGATCGCCTCGAGTGTGAAACCTAAAGTTAGGGATTTTATCAGTTTTTATCAAAGTTTCCATCTTTTATAATTTTATATTTACATGCTCTGCACCAGTGTATTGAGCACTTTTTACTGAGTGGAACACTTTTATATTCATATATATATTAATAACTCTGGTATCATTTTTTTCCGATAATAAAAAGCAATTAGTGCTGTTTTTCCATACTATAGCAACTAACTATTATTTTAAACAGCCTCCTGTTAATATTACGGATGAAACATGCTCCTAAACTAACTGAAAAATACTCATATCATATGTCGCAAAAAGTTATGAAAATATATACATACAATTCAATTAATGTTTGTCAGCGTTCGTAGATCCAATATATCATAAAATGTATTTTGCTTCTGGTCCACACTGTACAGATCTGAAAAACTGTGCACTCAATATTCGCAATATAACCGAACATTTAAGTCTCAAATTCTCTTCTGTATATATGTACAAAGCATGTAGCTTCGACTCAAGACTTAAACGTTAATAATTGGTAAATGGCTAACTCTTAATTGGAAAATACAATTCCAAGTTCAAGTTTCAAGTTTATATTATGTTTTCCAAAACGTTGCTTACAATGAACACCGCCAGCAAATAGTGAGCTAATCTAGGCAGTCAAAAGATCTATAGCAGAATATTGAAATTAGAAAAAGCTTATAATACACTCAATGTGGTCGTAGTTTTTATGAAATTGAAATTAACTTTAGACCTAATGCACCGTGTCAAGCACTCTCGTTTTCCAGCTGCAGTCCAATTTCGTTAACATGGAAATATTTTAAATATATTAATGATAAAACTGACGTCAGAAGTTTAGCCAGAACACATCAACTTTGTGATAAAGGATAGATTTAGCAAAGTTGCAGCTTTATAGACTTAGGAATCATGGTGGAAAACTACGAGTTTTTCAAGGGTAAATTTGATACTATTTTGGAGGAGAGCTCAAATTCAATTCCAACGGCCAAGTCTGATGAAGATGAAGCACCGGTGGTTTTTAGAGAAGAGCGGAGAGTTCCTTCCGAATCGGAGCTTTGGGTATTACAGGGAAGAAAAATTATCGTGATAGTCATTATTCTGTTGCTGTTCCTTGGAGCTTGTGGTTTTGCCGTTCATTACTCACTGGTCCATAGACAAAACAAAGCAGATTCAAAGCAATGGCCACAAGCAAATGAAAATCACCATTACAGTCCCAATGAAACTCAAACATTGAGTTTAAAGGTAAAGGAATCTGCCACAGCTCATTATATCCAGTACAACGGTAAGAATGTTTGATCAAATTAAGGATTATATACTTCTTCTTTTCTGCCAGTGTCCGCCTTTCTGTTTGTTTCTCTGTCTGTCTGTTTGTCTGCCTGTATGTTTATTTGTACACTCTTGCATGGTCTATATATCACAGTCCATTTGTTGTACTATACAACTATATTGAAAGCTAAAGCTAAATTCTACGAGCCCCTTGTGGCCGGCGCTTATCTCCGGTTTCTGTAGTGTTAAACGGATGAGAGTCTATGACTCCCCCTGGACGGGACACTAATCCATCGCAGGTTAGCTCCCAGCAGACGCTGGTACTCATTTACCTACCCTGTAAGGATGGAAAGCTGAGTTGGCTTAGGCAGAAAAGAAGGCAGCACAAATATTCAAATCTCGGCAAAGTGCCTGGATCGAACTGGGGACCTCGTGACTGGAAACTGAGAGATCTTAGCAACTGCGCCAACCATTTCCACCCAACTATATTGAATTTACTCAAAAATGTAACAAAAAATAACAAAGCAGTGCAAAAAAAACAATCAGAGTTTTATCTGGCAAAAAGCAATCGCTATAAGAACAACATATTATATGTTTAGTCGTAGAAATAAAGAATGGTATAATACACCTTTTACAAAACTTTAAGATGTTTAAAATTCAAATTGTTTTGTAAAGTATGTTTACGATCCGAGTAGCCAGTTAAAAATTACCTTTTATGAGCTGTGAGATTTACAATTATTTGTAAAATTATTTTTAAATAAAGTTTCCATTATCATTATTATTATTATTATTATTATTGTTATTATTTTCATTATCATTAATATCATTCCCATTATTATCATCATAGAAATGATCAAATTCATAGTATATATATATTTACTTTATACGAAATGTTGACATCTAATTTTTAAGACAAAACTAATTTGAGCATATATGAAAGATTATCAAGTGCAAAGAAAATTTATGAACAATGGGTCTTATGTCAAGACAGAGATGCTTGAATCGCAGCGATAAGCAAACTTATAAATGAGCAATCGTATCATGCAGTTAAGCAATAGTATGTAATCTATTTATAGAAACATAAAATAGAAATCACTATATGCCGCCCAAATATGTTCCAACCAAATCACTATAGTTGCACTAAGTATTGTCATCTGTATCAAAGAATTTCCCAATAGCATGGTTGCCTGAGCTTACATCACAGTTATAGTACTGTTCATTATCCATGGCTTGGGAGAGTAACGGGGGAGGGGGGTGGGGGTCGGTGAAATCATGGAGGAACCAAAAAAGTTTAGGATGTGGAAATGCGGGCATGAGAGTTTGAAGGGTCATTAAGTTTGTTGCTGCCTTTTAGGGGATTGGGCATGCAAAAATTGAAAGGGGTGCTATAGAAAACACCGATCCTCCAAGCCATAAATAATAAACGTTCCTAAGAATAAAAATTAAGACGTTAAAACAAACACAGGTGTAATGTATCTGTGCCTTTCATTGGTTGCTTGAATCTTTCATCTGCATTAGCACCTAACTTATAATTATTAGTAGTATTATTTAAACCATGCATCTGCGCAACCGCAACCACTCATAAGAATCCTCACTCACAGAGAGATGAGTTAAACGGAAGAAGAAGAAATTATACGTTTAGTAGTTGTCTGTATTAAAGCAAACACAAAAGTGTGCCCTTAAAAATTTTTCCTTTTCATTGAAGCACCAGTATTATAAACAATTTCAGCATGATACAACTTTTTGGTTTGTTTTATTTCAGGAACACCAAACTCTGTATCATTTATCAGTATTTTCAACGCACCCACGAACAATGCTACTTCATTCCACATTGAACCAAGACAATCTCTCAGTCATGTATTTTCAGCCCTTTCTTCCATGAAAACGTACGGAAAACATTCTACATCGACAGTTGAATTTTTTGTTGTTGGAGCAAATTCAAGCTTAAGAACACCCGAATTACGATATTCATCTATAAATTCTATTGATGAAAGAAAATCCTCAAGGGCTAAAGAGAATACCACAGATGGTATTGCAACTCTGAAAGAGAGACTCTCATCAAGCCCACTACATTCAAGTAAAAGGACCAATCAGATGCTAAATGTTAAGAAAGGCTCCTTGTTGCCAACAGGTTTGATGCCAACAGTCTCTGTGGTTTTTGTAAGCAGTGTTACTACTACGTCGGTTGTTGACAGAAAAATCGAAAAGCGAAGTGAAGACACGCAAAGCATTAAGACACTAAAGCCAACCACACAAAACATTAAGTCAAGCTTTACAATACTCCAGAGTAAAATCTCTTCTGTTACATCAACTCCGCCATTGGCATTGTTGTCAAAACTTCCACTGCCGAGCCATGCACAGAATGCTTCTATAACTCTTCATAGTTCTCTTGGTTCTTTCCCAACATATTTACGAAACTCGTTCACTTCTTCTGAATCATTATCATCATCTCGAAAATCAGCATCAACAGAGCCATCATTGCTAAATTTGCCAATTTTGGTTTCATCTTCCCTGTCATCAACTTTGACTAAGGAGCACAAAATATTGCCGAGAGCTAGTTTCCAGCAGAACTGGTCCCATTTTGCTGAAAAGATTGAAACTAAACCTTCTTCTACTCACATTCTCCATTCAAATGTCTCAAACGGAGAAACAACAACAAAACCACATCGCTTATTTTACACGAGAATCTCTTCTACGTCTGGAACAGAATTTCATCCTGGAACTATACTGCTAAGCAAGACATCATCTCTTCTTGATTACTCCCGAAACTCGGTAGCTGAAAATGAAAGCCATTATAAAAAACCTTTGTCTCCATCTATCTTAAAAAGAACCATTGTTCCCCTTTTAAAGGAAATTACAGGCCCAACTCTAAGTATCTCAGCTACAAACGAATCAACTTTACTTTTCCAGTTCGAATCAGAAAAAAAGATAAAAACTCAAACTACAATTTTTTTTCAGAACGCTTTTGAATCAAGCCATTTCTATGAGACACCATTCCAATCGGCAAGGAGTGATCAGGGACGTAGCACAGTAACACAAGACATCGCAAAACCATCTTTGTATGTTTCAAAAATTAACAGGTCGTCCGTTCTCACTTCCCTTGATCGCACTTCATTGAACTCAGATTATGGTCTTGTCTTGACAAGCTTATTAAGAAGTAATAAAGAGTCTGGTAATCCAAATTTGGTTTCACAAACACCTGTTTTGATTTCAGTATCGTCTCACAGAGACAACCCTCTTACTTTAGACGCACGAAGATTAAAATTTCAAGCAACAATATTAACAAAGGTATCTGCGCGTAAGACCACTACAACAGAGGTAGCTGAAAACAGCATTATTTCAGCCGGATTGAAAACTATTTTAGAAGAAAAATCAACTGCAACAAAAAGTATAAACATTGTCAGCACAAGTTCTAACGGAATAGAATATTATATTACAGTCGATACAAGCTTTACAGAGACATTAACAAAGACAAACACAGCTTTGCCAAATAATTTTCTAGAGCAGTTACCTTCGCCAACGACCAAATACGAGAAAGCAAAATTGTTTTCCACGTGGGTAAGCTTTACAGTAAGAACTGAGAAAACAAGAACAGGAGTAGCAGCAAATGCATTGACCTTCACCTCTCCTAAGTCAGCAAAACTAGAAATGACAGTGACACAAATAGAGCAGTCTCACACTTCAATTTCTAGTATCAAAAGTGTTGTGACATCTGTTTTAGCTGATGAAAAGAGTCTACAAACAAAGCCATCTCCATTACAGCCAAAACCGTCAAGTAGGAAGGTATTGTTTAAGATGTCATCTAAACAGTCCAATAAGAGGTGTACCATTATCAACCAGCCATCAAGTCTGAGAAGTTGCAGTACCACAACTGAGGCGGCATTTAGCCAGGGGGGTTACATTAACGCCACCAAGACATTGAGGGCTTACAATGCTATCTCAAAGCCATCAAAACAAAGGAGTTACACTAACAATACAAAATCGTCCATCCAAGTGGATCATATTAGCACTAATAGGTCATCCACCCACGGAAATTATACTACATCCATTAAGCCATCCAGCCTAGAGAGTTTTAAAGGCACCGTACTATCTGTAATTGTGAGGAACTACGTCAGTGCATATGCCACGTTACTCAATACATCTTTGCTCTATCAAGACCCAACTATTGTTTTAATTTCCCAGCGCAACGAATATAATCACGAAACAATTGCTAACGTAACAACCGATGTAAAATCTAAGTCTATTTCAGCTTCCTCGAGGGTATATGATTCAAACTTTTCTACTAAGACGCTGGTAATGACTTTTTCTTCAATTGCTTCTCAAAGTATTCTTAGTTCAACACCAAAAAGCATGTCTGATACAAACAAAACCATGGAGTTCTTTGTGGGTTCGCTTCGAATACTAAATGTTTTATATCACGTAAATCTTTCTGACCCCAACACTACAATGAGTAGGAATTTAACCAACATGTTGGAAACCGTTCTTGAAAGCATATACATGAAAAGCCAAGTCCAACTAGAAAACATCCAAGTAACCGAGTTCCACAATGGTAGTGTTATTGCATTGTTTTCCATGACTTTCAACTCTCAGTTTAACTACAATGCTAGCTTTCTTCGCAACGTCCTGAGATGTGCAAACGTTTATTTCTGGAACGGCTACCAAGTTGATAACATTTCTCTTCACAAGTGGCACCCTACATCTTTTCCTCATACAGTTAGTAGAAACAACCAAAAGGATATGGAAAGTAAGGTTGCAATTCCATTATCCATTGCCATGGTAACTCTGATTCTATTCTTCAGTATTCTTGGTTACCGACACTGCAAGTCTAAGGACTGGTATCGAGGAAGACGAGTCAAGCCAGTTAGGTAGGTTCTAATTGCATAGAGTAAAATTCTATTCTTTTTTTTTTACATCATTTTTGATAAATTCGTATTCGTACGAGTATTAAAGCTGCATTTTTAAAAGTGTTTTTCTAAATATAACAAATCAGATGTCGATAAAAATTATTTAAAAGTGACCTCTATCAAAGTTTTAAAGTACCTTTCAACTGAGCAACAAGGTCATCATTTTGTTGGTTCCATCAAAATTTTAATATACAACGAATATTGAGAATGATTTTGCAACTAGTTGTAATGAATAGATGTTATGAATGATTTTTGTACGACGTCTGATTCAGTTGGTTGGAGCGCTTCACCGATATCGATATAATAATAACATCATTATCTACCCCCCAGTAAGGCTAAGTCTCAACAATTTGCTACAATGAAACGTCAAATCTGACGCAATGAAGGTTTGCTTAGTTTATCACTCAGACTGAAATGATTCTGTACGTGCATCTTTCTGTCAACCGATCGTTCTTATATGGATCATTGCAGAAATACTGGGCGCGTCGACCAGTTGCTATTAGTCAACTAGATCGAAACCAGCACTAGATCTAAAATGCTATTTGACCTAATAAAATGAGACTCTAATACACAGCAATTTAGTCTCTAAATATTTTGGCTTTTATTTCGTATACTTCAATTTATTCCATCTATGAAAAAATATTTCTGCGATTCATTATCAGAAGTTAGGAGTCCATTTACAGATCAAGTCATTCTTTGTCTCTAAATCTTGCATTAAGAGAGCTAATTTTTCCTTTATTTCTATACTTTTAAGATATCAACCATCATCTTGCTTTTCATCCAAATATTACCTTTTAGGCTTCTACCTATTGATGGTACTTGAGGCATTACCGATTTCTTCCTTTTTACCTATTAGTAGTACTTAATTCATTACTGATTTCTTCCTTTTTACGTATTAGTGATACTTGAAGCATTACTGATTTCTTACTTTCTACCTATTAATGGTACTTGAAGTATTACTGATTTCTTACTTTTTACCTATTAGTGGTACTTGAAGTATTACTGATTTCTTACTTTTT